>CAVNYN010219268.1:0-43307 GCA_963692815.1 Nyctanthes arbor-tristis
ATGTTTTTAAAATTTATTTTACCTTTTGTTTAAAAGTAAACATTAAGTAAAAGAAGTATTTTAGTTCCCTTACTTTAAGTATTTTTAAAATTTTAAACTGAAAAACTCAAAAGGACAAAACATCATTTCCCCTAGCATTTTCATACTTAATGTATGTATATTACTTATTTTTCAAAAGGATGAATAGCTGAGTGCAATAATTTCCTATGATCAAATCAAACCACTGCCAACCATACATTTCCTGTAAATAATCATTCTTATAAAGATATTTCCCTTCTACTTTATATATATATATATATATATATATATTAAAAACGTAATTAATATTAGAAATTAGAAATATGCAATTTAAGAACATTTTTCAGAATATATCTTTGGGTTATATTTAATATTTTACTCCAAATCTTCCTTATTGATGATTAATATGCATAAAAAATAAGGATATTTTGGAAAATTAAAAACTTAACTAAGGAAGGGAGAATATCATTTGGGATTAATAAAAATGAAATTAAGGAATTTTTTTTAGACGGAGGAAGTAATAATTTTTCACATTTATCTATTTTCTCTATTTTTCTACTCTACATTTTAAACAAAAATCACTTTACCTTTAAAAAGAAGGGGGGAAAAAACTTGCCACGGAGAACGAACCCGACCACTTTCCACAAAAAATAAACCAGCACGCCAGAAACCCAACCTATTCAGTTCGTCTACAGTGTCCTAAGGACACCATTTATGGTGTCTAAAGGGGTATGTGGCGGCCCCCTATTGGATGTGTTGGGCAACACATCTAATAAGAGGCCACCACATACCCCTTCAGACACCATAAATGGTGTCCTTAGGACACTGTAGACGAACTGAATAGGTTGGGTTTCTGGCGTGCTGGTTTATTTTTTGTGGAAAGTGGTCGGGTTCGTTCTCCGTGGCAAGTTTTTTCCCCCCTTCTTTTTAAAGGTAAAGTGATTTTTGTTTAAAATGTAGAGTAGAAAAATAGAGAAAATAGATAAATGTGAAAAATTATTACTTCCTCCGTCTAAAAAAAATTCCTTAATTTCATTTTTATTAATCCCAAATGATATTCTCCCTTCCTTAGTTAAGTTTTTAATTTTCCAAAATATCCTTATTTTTTATGCATATTAATCATCAATAAGGAAGATTTGGAGTAAAATATTAAATATAACCCAAAGATATATTCTGAAAAATGTTCTTAAATTGCATATTTCTAATTTCTAATATTAATTACGTTTTTAATATATATATATATAAAGTAGAAGGGAAATATCTTTATAAGAATGATTATTTACAGGAAATGTATGGTTGGCAGTGGTTTGATTTGATCATAGGAAATTATTGCACTCAGCTACCATCCTTTTGAAAAATAAGTAATATACATACATTAAGTATGAAAATGCTAGGGGAAATGATGTTTTGTCCTTTTGAGTTTTTCAGTTTAAAATTTTAAAAATACTTAAAGTAAGGGAACTAAAATACTTCTTTTACTTAATGTTTACTTTTAAACAAAAGGTAAAATAAATTTTAAAAACATAAACAGAACATGCCTTTAGATCCTTATCCTTTTCTTTTCTCATTGCGAAAATTCTACCGCTTTTTTTTTGTCCGTTCTAAATTATAAACCATTTCCTTTATTTAAATGCATTTAGAATCTTAATTTTTTTTTATATTTTCTTATTTAGTATTCATCATTATCTACAAAATAATACTGTTAAGATAAAATAATTAGTAAATGAAGGGTATATTGAGAAAATATTATTACATTTACTTTTTCTATAATATTAATTGAACTTTTTTTAATCCTTGTGAAATTAGGAACAAACCTCTTTTAGTGGAAGGGAGGGAGTAGTTAAATGGTTATTCACAGTGTTCCAAAGGTATAAGACCTAGAAAGTGATAAAGTCAAGTATTGAGTCACTTCTAAATACGTCATTGCAGTAGAGTGCAAAGCGTGAAAAAACACGGAGCGGAAGTTTCAAGCGCATGAGTACTTTTTAGAGCATTGTATTATTATTATTTTTTTTTGGAGGGGGAAGAAAACGAACTTATTCATTCATAGAATCAGATAAAAGTAAATTTGACGAGAAGAAATGAGGAAAATAAAACCAATTTGTAGACTCTGACATAGAGCCAACCGCCCTAGCAAGAGTATGAGCGTCATGGTTCGCACAACGCTTAACCTAATTGAACTTGACAGTAGACAATTTTTGAAATAATGAACGACAATCCTCAAGGAGTAAACCAAACTATGAGAGATCAGTAACTGAGGATAAGAAAATGCGGAGTTTCTTAATACAACTCTGGAGTTTCTTAACCTTTCATAAATTAACATATATTGTCCCTTTTAACCGTTTTGGCCGAATCTTACCGTCATATGGTAAGCTAACTTGTTTACCTCAATCCGGTTAAAAAAAATTAAAAGAAAAAGAAAAAAAGATTCTCCACCCTCATTTTCTAATCACCACTCTATAAAAGTGTGAGAATGGTCAAAAGTACTACTGTCATTCCAAAAAATGGCCCTGATAGTGCTGGATGTGGATTTGGAAGTCACGCCACTTCTAATAAGCTTTGTAGACTTCTCTGGAAGTGGAAGCTCTACTCCTCCGCCTCAAGTGTGCCCTCCAATTGCCAGGAAATTCATTATCGCTTGCTCATTTTGTCCACTAATGTTTTCTGTGCGCTCTTTCCTCTCCGCCTGCTACTCGATAATGCTCTAGTCTCCGTTTGATTGGGACGCACTTTAAGGCTAGAAATCGATTCTCTCTCTCTCCATTGTGAGTCGATTAAGTTCTTGTTCGTTGTTTTTCTTTTTGTTCCTCCTTTTGCCTGTGTTCGTGGGTCCGATTGGGTTTCGATTAGTTTTTTTTTTTCTTTTGCTTTTCATTGATTTTAGCGTTTGGTTTGATTGTGTTATTCTAGATGAGTGTGACTGTCTTTATAAATTAATTTGTTAACTATGACGGGTCTATTTCAGTTTTGATTCCATTAGTAATAAGTTCTTTTTTTGCATTTCCTGTTCTCCTCCTTTTCGCCCCAAGTTCACTGTTACCAAAGATTAGGCTTTTGTAGTGTAGATTTTTCTCAAAAAACTCTTGAAACCAGGAATGTTCGAAAAAAAGACTGAAAGTAATGAAAGAAAACATTTTTGACTATTTTTGTAGTAGAAAGATAGTTTATATAATATAAAAGCAGAAATATAAAGAAAAATTCATCATTGAAATGTTTCTTTTTAATCCTTCGTATATATTGTAGATATAGAATATACATGCTCACTTTCAGTTTCCATCTTTTCCATACAGGGGTTCGTTGAAGATTTACATGTTGATATACAACAAAGTATGATTTCGTTATCCTTAAATGCACATTCACGTTTTTAAACGAAAAATGAAAATTGAAAAGGTGAGATTCTCTTCATACTCAATTCTCTATTAAGTATGAGTTCTTTTATGGCATTTCTAAATTCTCTTTCTGAAAAGCATTGGTAAACAGGATCCAGTTTTTGTTGCAAATGTATGCAATTTAATTCATGGATTTGTTTGGATGTATTTTATTGCGTATATGGTAGAAAGCTTGAAAACTTGAAAGATGTCTCTGGCTGGGCGGATAACCTGTTACGCATGTAAATCTAAGTTGGTTTTGTTCATTTACATAAGCAAAAGTCAGATGGAGAACTTCAGTATGGCTGATATAATAAATTCAGTTTGCTGGGGATAAGATATGATATGCATTTTCTCAAGGAATTTAAGTGATGGTTTGTGTGGGCGAGACTCTGGAGTTGTGACTTTTGAGAATCACCCACATTTGTTGTAGTTTCACACCAACCCAAGCAATTGCAGGTCTCAAGTTATATACCGATGGAATAATTATCCATAGATAGGAAACTTTGCATCAATAACTGCTTGTCATTAGTTCTTAAAAATTTCCATGGACAATGTGGTTTTTGTTTCTCTTTTCTCATTTAGAAACTCATTTAATATTAAACATCTCGTGATGCTGACGCATTATATAATTTCCTCACAGGTTTTTGGATTGTTGTGTTGTGATATTTTCTTTGCAGGTCGAGTATCATTCTTGTCCACCATTATTCTAGCTTAGGAGCTTGTTTGGGCCATTGGAATAGCTGAGGAGGAAAGGTTGTCACTCCATCACAAGTGGAGGAAGTAAGTTTGGTCATTGTTTGCCAATTTTTCTAATGCTCAATTCATCAATTTCATTTTACTGGTGTATTCTTGCACTGTTGCCCAATTAAATTAAGTGTATATGTTAAAAGATGAAAAATTAAGGGTCTATGTTAAAAGATGAAATTGTTCTCGGACTTTGTTGGCTAGGTTTCTTTGGCATGGATTAAAGATAGTGGGTAAATGATATAAATGTGGCTTAATCTAACAACTTTAGCTTTTAGATCAAGTGTTTGCTTCAACGAATTATAAGGACAAACCTCTGTTAGAGTTTTCAATTTGTTTAAATAATTATTTGACTGATTTGCAAAATCTTTTGATATAAAAATACATGTAATATGATATAAAAATTTTATGTAATATGACAGATCACGTGAAAATAGGTTCTTGTAATTTGCATAATTAATTGTTATATATAAATAAATTATGACTTAAACTACCCTAAATGTGATCTTTTTTATATGTTGCTTTCTTTAACTTGTGGTTGACATTAATGTGCTAATTTATACGGGAGTCCTATGATCGCCAGAAAATGCTGAATTTGAGGGAGAAGGAAAAGGAAGACTTATTCAAGCAATTGCATATAATCGAGATCCTTCTTTTAACTCATAGTATTCTTTTGAACATTTACAACATGGTATCTTAAACAAGATCTCCATGTCAAGTAAGGCTGATGTCTTGTAGATATATATATATATTGCTTCATCTCATCATTTTGTTGTAGTTTCATAATGACCTGCATAACTTTTTCCCCGCCTTCTAGATTAATGAACTATTATATTTGCTTAAATTATAATCATTTTTTTTTTACCTGTAATCATTCTCGGGATGGTACTCAAACTTTTTTAGTTTGTCTTTAAATCTAAGAGTCAGCAGCATTAGATGACACCAATGTGTTTGCGTATAGATAATGTATAATATATCAAATTGTCTCATTTTCAGCCACAAGTTTCGACTCTTGAGAATTCTCCATGCTCATCCCGGATGGTGCTTCTTGCTTCCCCACTCTTTTTCCTTCTTCCTTTCTACCTTTCCTTATCCTTTCCCATTTCCTAATAATTTTATATAGTTGTACATCTATGTAATCAGCTTGATCGTATGGGGATTATCTTCTTGTGTGCTGGAGGAGAGTATTATAAAAGTAACGATGGTCATAACTTAGATATTGCAGTAAGGGGAGAAGGTGAAAGAACAAAAGCTTTCCAAAGATAGACACTGAGCAATAGAGCAAAGGATTAGAATTTTAATTGTGGAATTATGAACCTGACCTTTTTCCATGTTGTTTCTCCTCCGGGACCTTGACTTTGAGTTGGTGTCATTATCATGCTTTTGATTCAGGAATAAACACTATTTAATTCCTGTTTTGGTCGATATTTATAGGCCTGCTGATGCCCACTTATTATCAATATGGAAGAGTAAATATCTTGGAGATAAGTGGACTTGGAGTATTGATACATCTAATATAAGATGAAGTACGTATACTTAGTCTATGAGAAACTGATTTGTTGTCAGTTTGAAATCTGGAAGAGATGTGCAGTTCGAGTTAACAACTTTATTTGCCCTCCCTCAGGATTTTCTCCTCTCATCTCCCACTCTACTTTTGCTAATTCTTTTAATAAATTTTAATTGCAAATGAGTAGCCGTAACTTAGATCGTATAGGATAGCCTTTGACGGTTGTTGCCTTCATTGTGAACTTCCGGGGGGATGATTGCCCTCTAAGTAAGTCATAGAAGCTTTTAACAATTTTTGTTTGTATTGCTGCATGTTAATAAATGATTCTGGTGTACTAAAAGGTTACATTTCTATGCCTCTGCTTATATTAAAATATTAGTTCTAATATTTTGTTGCCTACATTTGTCTTTATGTTACATGCTTTTGTATTACAAATTGTGATTTTTTTCCTCCTCTACATTTTTTTATTTTATGATTGAGTTTTGTTTTTAGAATGGTTAAGGGAGCATATGTAAACGCTTTTAAGCATTTTCCTCTCAATAAGGACTCAAAAGCATCTTTTATCAGAATGGTACTCTATGAGGCAATAGGTTATTAAGATTGTTTTATGAACATGAAATTTACATTGGTTTTTCTTCATTTTATATTAAATATTTTGAAATGCGGTCCTCATAGTTTGCCATTTATTATAAGCAATGTTTTAAAAAGCATAATGCGTGGAAAAAAGGTCAAGGTCAAGCATTGAGTTTAGGCACGTTTAAACATGCCAATGCGTGATAAAGCGTGATGAATGCTTGATAAAGTTTAAGTGAATTTGATTCTCATTATTGCAATTGAATTATAATTAGAAATTATAATGGGCATGGTAGATATAATGAAAGTTTGAAATTTGTAGTAATAAATGAGCAGTTTTCAAATTAATAGTAGGTAAAATTATAATGTGTTTTAAAAAAGAGAATCAAACACTCTCTTAAACACGATAAATGTGTGATAAGGCATAAGGTGTGGTAAAGCGTCAAGTCTAAATTTCAAGTATAAGTGTCGTTTAAGCAAAACTTATATGATCTTTTTAGAATACAGTCTGCCCATTGCCCTTTTCTTGTTTTAAATGACTTTTAATTTTGTATAGTTTTAATACATTATTTTCTTTTAATTGTATTATTATTATGATGTTTTCCAATGAATGAAAAGTTTGAGACCTTAGTTTTGATTTGTGATTAAATATATTCTCTTTTACTGCAGAATTGTTGCGGAAGGAAAGAAAATCAACAACCATGATTTGGAGGCGTGGGCATTGTCTTTTACAAAATTTTAATGCCATATTCGTATATGTCACACTAAATACAATCATTTTTTTTTATAGATAAGAAAGACATTTTGTATATAAAGCTAATTCATTGGAGATAGTGTATATGATTGCTTAGTAACAACCTATAATCTATTATAAGAGAGATTCAATTTTCACCCTCAATTTCAAGTCGTTTTATGAGTGTTATTTGATTGTTTGGTAACTTATATTCCACACAACACATGCAACGCTGTGTGTCGGGACTAGTAAAAAGATAAATACAAAAAGAACTTTTGAAAAAGTAAAAGATATATTCTTCTTTAAACATATCCACTTTAATCGATTTCCCCAAAAAAAAAAAAATCATATCCACTTTAATCAATCCAAATCGGCCTTTTTTTTTCAACAGATTTCAACAATAAAATTAATATTTTAAAAGCTCTTATAATATTATTTTTCTTTATTGAAACGTGCAGGTATTAGTATTAATCATGTATTTAATTTAATTTAATTTCTCATTGAAAAAGTTGTAATTTCTAGTAAATGATTTAAAATTTCAAATACAAATTTTCAAGAATGATAGCTTAGTTCAACTTTGAGAACATACAAATAACCAGAATCCTTTGTTTCGTAGTCGGTTTCGTGATGCACCCCGCCGGAAAACAGCAAGAAGAAAATGCAGACATGAAACAAGTCATTTAAAATTTCTTTTAATTGCTCCCCTTTCCTTCCTTCCTTCTCTCTTATTTACACTGAGAGAGAGAGAGAGAAGAACCCCAGCAGCTCAGATACATGACTTTTCTGAGTGATTCTTCAGATTGCTTTATAATCTCTTCTTTCTTGAATTTACTGGAAACCACAGAGAAGAAGAGTGGTAGGAGAGCTTCTTGGCCTGAGAGAAGGATCTGAGATTGTTCTTAGCCTATTGTTGGATTAATCTCGAAGTATAATTCCATCTGCAGACGCCCTGATCTTTCATTGCCTCCACTGCCCCACACTGGCTACCACAATCCATGCTCTGCTTGCTGTTAAGGAGAAATCCCACATTTTCAAGCTTAATAAGAAAAAAAGCCACCCCCCTTTTCACCGGAAAACCGCTCCAATCTCCTTCACTCACCGCCGCTCACTATTTTTCATCCACCACAATAATGTCAATTTCAGCAGCCCATCCTCTACAGAAGTATTCAATCGCATCTACAACGAGAAAGTATTAACAAAATTTTTTTCCCCCACACGGTGGAAGAAAGGTGCAAAACGTGTGCTCTTCCGATCTCAGAAACCCACCTGGCCATCCCAATCCAGAATCCGAACTGGGAACGATCCTCTACTGCTCTAGCGGCACCAATCTGGAGCCATAGAGCCGTTAATCACGCTCTAGCCAAGCAGGCACGTTTCATCCACCAGACTTGGTTTTCATGTCTCTTTAGAACTCAAAGATACAGAGGTACGAGCCTATAGAACAGATCCTGTTCAAGTAAGGTCGTGCCCTGTTGGTTTCTGATAATGATATTTATGATGCTAGTTTTTATATTAAATTTTCGATGTGGGATTTATGCCTTAATACTTAAAAAATTTGTCACTGAAACACCTTGAAGGTGTGAAGATATTATAATGATTTCTGGTTTGGAGATTTGCAAAGTAGGAAACGAAGTTTTGTACGGCTATTATATTTATACAAGAAGATAGATAGGCACCCACCCACCCTCACAAAGTGTAAAAACCAGAGGCTCTGGGCCCAGCGGTTTAGGGTTTTCTGGTGGGCTGATTTTGGTGGTTTTGTTTGCACCTGATAATTCAGTGGTATTTTACAATAATTATTAAAATGCTGGCGGTTATTTTAGAGAATATTTGGTCGGTGGGCACGTGGCAAGTTTATAGCAGACTATAGCAGTGACTCATCCCAAGAAACCAACCAATATTCAACAGCTAGCTCACTCGTTCATGCAACTCTATGGGCCGGCCGGTTTTACATTGTTCTGGCTAATTATATTCCATGTGCACCACATTTTAATTATATGAAACGGTCAAGAACTTTGTTTATTTACTACAATTATGCCCTCAAGTCTTTTGTATCATTTTTCTGTAATTAATTTTTTAACAATTAACTTAGTGGCAACATGCATATATAATAGTTTATGTTGTTTGAAAGAAAAAACAAAAACAAAAACAAAATTAGTTTTTTTTTTTTTAAGAAAAAATTCGTGCTTCTTAGTCACTATATTTATATGCTGTCACTATATAAATAAGTAATTTAATGTTTAAATAAAGAAAATGTTTAGACAAAAAAATCTATATAGACAAATTTACAATTAGTGGTAGATTAATAATAAAAATTGATGGGGAAAAAGGTTAAGATGTACTTACAATAAAAGTAAATAATGACGATATTTTAAAATAATTCTAATGCGATGTACGAATAATAATTGTGGTGAATATAAATAACCTTAATTTATTTATTATATTCAACACGCCCTACATATGTGGGGAAGATTTTTTTTTACTTTTCCCATGAGAACTTAATGTGTATATATTTCCTTTTAATAGTTTGGCAACGAGACTCTAACTCAGAATATTTGTTTGCTCCTATTCATTTTAAAAGTTCAATAATTTTAATAGAACTAGTCTATACGTTTATATAGCAATTTATATTTCTTTATTTAATCAATATGAGATTTGTAGGCATTCATTTTTTAAAATAAAAAAAAATCCACCACTTGTAAATAACTATACACAACGATCTCATTCTAGCACTAAAAGATAGTACTTTCATAGAGTCATCTTTTGATATTGGCGCAATCTTACACGCTCAACAACTGAAACTTATCAATAAGGAGAACAATTACTTATCTTAATTGGTCAATTTAAAGAGGAGGGGCCGTAGACGATGGTAAAAATGATCGAGTACCGTATGTATGACATCATATATTGTCATATGACCATATAGCATGTATCGAGATAAGGCACATGATTGTGATCTTCTATATGGTGTGCACCATATAAGCATATGACATTATATAGTACTAGTCTTGCACCCGTGCGTTGCACGGGAAGACAAATTCGTAATATTATAATTTAAATAATTAACTATAAGACTATAATAAAATTCTATAATCAAAAGTTATAGAATAGAAAATATTTGTTGTATTATTATTATAAAAATCATTAGAGTTTTTCATCCTAATATAAATTTGGAAAACTACTTTAAACCGTAAAGTTTTTCCCCCTTTCTTCTCTATTGAAAGGACCTTGAAATTCTTTCTATCTATTTCTTCTCTTTTATTCATTTCTCTTTAAAATAAACAAAAACTAAATGCTATTAATACAGCTGGTTTCTTTTGTAGTATATTTGGTGTTAACTGATAAGTTGAAATAAAAGTAAGTGCATGTGTTTAGCATCAGTGATCTTATAAAATATTACTCATAAACAAAAGTATTGATGAATTGTTAAAACTCCAATTCTAGACAAAATAAAGTTCATTTAATAACTTTTGGATACGAAATGCTAAAAGCTAATACATATTACAAACTAAATTGTCAAATTCTACTTGACTTGGTTATTTGATCAAACAATCCCCCACCTTCACAAGACTCAAATTCTACATTTACATCCTCCTGTATATTATGCTCATATCCGTATAAGTTTAGCCAACATAACAAAAGAATATATAGTAATGTGACATCAAGACTTACAGAGAGATAAAATATCTTGAAATGTAAATACACCTTGATGATCAAACTGATCTAATACAATGTTTTCCAATTTCATTAGCCATTTTTCTCCTTGGTGATAAGCTTTTAATACACGATCTTCAAGGCATATATATTTCCTATGTAATCTTTCTTCTTTGCCTTGACAACATGATGAAAGATTAGAAGTTAGAAAACATGTGAAAATTGAAAAATCAAAGAGAACACGTTAAAGAACAAAAGCCAAGATCTTTACTATTTAGTTACATTGCTCCACGAAAGGAATCATCACGATAGATAAATTACCCATTTTACAATTCTAATGAAACCCCCCTGTAGATTTTTTTTTCTTAAGGTCAAGAATAAAGGAGAGATGAATTTATATGACCCCATTATATATTGTTACAAAGTTCAAAAATAAATTTGATGGTGACTGTTGCATGGTATCATAGCAGATACTATGTTGGTTTTACCATGGATCAACAAAGGACCCTTAGCATCTCAAACAACAGAAGCAAAACTTTTAGTACCTCTTCAACTAATTTCTAAAGTTTAATGGAGATGATAGGTGGAACATCGCCATATCTCTTAAACTAATTTCTAAAGTTTAATGAAGATGATACGTGGAACATCGCCATATCTGAAATGATAGAAGTACATCCATGTACAACCTAATTACAGATTGTAGAATACCTCTATACGTCATTCTAGTCTTTCTCCGATAATTAATTGTATTACTTTAGTGCACAACTTTATAGACGAAGATATAGCACCCATTCAGCACCTAAATTTCCTGCAGATCTCTAATATGGCTTCAACTTATATATTATCCTATACATATAACATAAACTCCTTCAATGGCGGTGCCATTAAAAATTAATTAAATAATAAATAAATGACCACTATTAGCCCTAAACCAAAAATGAAAAGATCGAATCAAGCCATGTATATATAAATGAAATATATAGCCGGAAAAAGAGGAATAGAAAGACTTGCCTTTGCAATGCCAATAGCTCCAAGATTTAGTGCTTCTATAATTTGCAAGGATGAAGGAAAGAGAAGAAATTAAAGATTGGATTCAAAAGAAAATATAAAGGCAGAAATTATAAAACTTGCCAACTGCATAGAGACTGGTTAGTGGCGGATAGTGAAAAATATAATGACAACATAGCGGTAATTGGGGGAAAAAAGGCACATCCAAAAAATATTCCCCGTTCTTGCAAGCCAAAAGAATAAAAACTTATTAACTAATTATTCATTTCAAGCTAACAAACTCAAACCTCAACGCTAACAAACTCAAACCTCAATAAATTTGAATGACCAAGGTTGATTTTTAAATGTTAAATTCAAGCATGATAGGAATGTCCAAGGTAGATTTGTAAATAACCCTTTTATAAATGAATTGCCAAATGAAAAAACTTTGTAACTATTCCAAATCAAACCACACGAAGTGAAGATCATGAAGAAATTAAACCCAATAAAAAATAATACATTAAAGCATGCAATACAAAAATTTAGTCTATAAATTAAATACAGAAATGTAAAAACATGAAAACATATTAAGATGAATGTGTATATACACGTTTGTTTGAACAGACCTAATACAAATCAACAGGCAAGTTGAAAACCAAAAATTGGTAAAACTTTTAGACAATATAATTACATATGCCAATTACATTACCTTCTAGAATCAATTGTTTCATCAATGGAAAAGATGATACAAAGTTACAAATGAATACAACAAATAAATGAATGCACTTCATTTTATCAAAACCCATATATACACAAGCACACATCGGATCAAAACATTATATCAAAACAGAACTCGTTAATGACAAAATGAAATCTACTTACGGCATTAGTATATTCATGGGTGCATTTTCTTTAATCTTTTGTCAGTGATCACCTGCATTTGGATCAAAACACTACCAATGAGGTTATAAACTTGAGCAAAGTGGTTCATAAGTGCATCAAAATAAGAATCAAGTTCATATATGCATAAACAGGTGATAGAATAGTACAACATACCATACTAACTTCAAACATTATAGGAGATATGTTCCTCAATTTGCATATACAACTTTAATGATACGGGAAAAATTTCAGGTTGTTCACCAATAATTTCTCATAGTAAACGGGAAGTTAAAACAAATGCTATAAACTCAAACAACAGAAAACCTTCAAAATAGTTTTAAAAGGGAAAAAAATAAATAAAACTTTGATTACAAAGAAAAAATAATAATAATGCAAACGTAACTTTAGTATTGAATCTTCAATCATTGGCAAAACTTGACAAAAATAGCAATTTACGTCTTATACAATAGAAAAACTTGACAAAGTAAAACTTAATTTCACAAAGCCGAAGAACAAAACACATAATCAAGGGAATACTCAAACCTACCTAAAAAAATGCTAGATCGAAACTACGATAATAGTTCTTATGCTAAAAAATTTTCAGTATACAAAATATAGATAGATTAAATAAAATGATTAACTAAACAATTATTGAAGAATCTATTGTTTTATAGGTTGTGGATTGAGGGATCAATTCAATTACAATGCGTGGGGCGGTGGCTTTGCCAGTGCCCAGTGGCTGTCTGATTTTCTGATACAATGCATCTTGAGACATTATTTTGCCATTTGATCCCTTCGAGACAATTTTCTAATTTTAGAACACATGTTTCTTTTTTGTGCTTATCTCCATCCATTGTTAAAATTTAAAGCTTGTTTGATGCTCTTTATTTATCAAAATGTGAATAATTTATAACGAGATGAGAGGTAAAATGTATATTAAAAATGTAAAAGGGTGGAAAATATGTGGTTGTAATTGAATAGTTATCAAAACAAATATCAAATTAACGGTAAGTAAAATTATAAATTGGTAAAATAATCCCGCAGGTAACAATTCACGTAATTTTTTTACAAAATAAAATAAATTTACTATTTTATCATTAAATAGTTTTTACCCAGTGCACAATAAAAAGATAACATTGCGAATTTACCGTAATTTTATAAAAAATTATCTGAACAAATGTCCACAGACTACAAATATTTTTTCTCTAACAGAGAGAACACATTTTGACAATGGTTATTTTATTCTCAAGTTTCAAACTTCATTAAAAACATGAGTTATGTTATTTGAACAAAAGATGATACAAAAAATTAAATAAAACTGATATATGATAGAATCTTGTTTTCAACAGACACATCATATTTAAATCAATGGCAATCATCTAGACCACATGTTTATTTTGTCAAACTCTTTTTTTTTTTTAAGTACAATTACAAATTTGTATTATAGCAGCACAAATGCGCATAAATATTTAACTTACTGAAACACAGAGCTAAGAATATCAACAATACAAACTCACATATAATGAGATACACACTGTAATAAAATGTAGAAAATGTCCCACATAGAGAAATTAAACTTGAAACCTCTAAGCCTCGTGCCTCAGCCTAAACCCTAACCAAATAGACTAGGCCTCATTAGCTTTCTCTTTTCTTTTGTTCACATAGAATTATTCAAAAAACTTAGCCCCAAGGGCAACGTATTTATGTCATGTTGCTTCCAATGTTGTTCATTTTGGTCTAGTGTCCTTAAGGACCTTAAGCCAATAGACAATCATGTAATATATATAATATCTATTCTTATCATCTAAAGACATCGCTAACCTCACAAATCATCACAATATTACACTACGCAGATTGTAATGCCAACAAAACTGGAGTGCTTGATCAAATTCAAGAAATTATCTCCATAATCGATCTATTTATACTTTTAGATCAAATTGCTTAACTTGACATATCAGAGTGCTGGGAGCAAAAATCCATTTTCCTCTCCAGATCCCAAATGCATCAGAAGGGATTCAAGACAAAAATGAAACAAGTAATTCCATTGCTTAAAATTTCTTTAAATTTCTCTCATTTCCTTCCTTCTTGGTATTACAGGAAAAGTCTTTGCCTCAAATTCTTCCCAACAACCACATAACTCTGATACATATATATATATATATATCTATATATTTACAGAAGAAGTGAAAAAAACACACACAAACAAGGTGGTCAATTGGGACCCCAGCAGCTCAAATACATGACTTGTCTGAGTGATTCTTCAGATTGCTTCATCTGTTGTTGTTTCTTGAATTTACTGGACACCACAAAAGAAGAAGACTGGGGAGAGAGCTTCTTGGCCTGAGAGAAGGATCTGAGATTGTTCTTAGCCTGTTGTTGGATTAATCTCAAAGGATAATTCCATCTGCAGAAGCCCTGATCTTTCAAAGCCTCCACAACCCCTACACTGGCTGCCACAATCCATTCTCTGCTTGCGGATGATGAACTCATTCTCATGAAAATATTCCCCGAATAAAAGCTATAATAATTTCTTGGTTGGAGATTTGAAACTGATGTGATTCTTGTTGTCTGTTGATCCCCCACTATGGGGAGATCAGATGAATTTATAGGCACCCACCCATCAGTGTAAAACTAGAGGCTGCTGGGTTCAGTGGTTTTGGGTTTTCTGGGGCGCTGATAATGGTGGTTAAACAAATCTGTTTGCATTGGACGTGAGAATTCGATGGTATTATTTTACAATTATTATTACTGTTGGCTGATATTTCTTTAAAAAAAAAATGTTGGCTGATATTTTAGTGCATATTTGCGTGCGGGGCAGGTGGCAAGCTTATAGCAGACTATGGTAGTTACTCATCCCAAGAAACCAATGCTTGCTTACCTTGCTCACAAATGTCATTATATGGTCTCACCGTATTAGTTTTTAGTTTTTAGAGAAAGAGTTCTTCGTCGTATATCGATGAGACTCATTTTTAATGAGTTTTATCCTCACGTAGTGTGAATCTAACGAAAGTAGTCTCATAATTTGTGGGGTTGCTTTCGTTCGATTCACATTACGCAAGGATATTTAAGGAGCTTTATCTATCTTTTTAGAAAATTTTGTTAAAGAAATGCTATTATACTTATTTTATGCAAAAATTTGTATACAACTATCTTTTTTTAAAAGACAATTTTTGAAGAGTATGGAGTGTGTACAATTTTTATAATTTTGTATGTACAAATAGTAGTTTCCTGAATATAATCGTATTAAAGTATCATTCAATCTTATGCCGCTATCTTTCGACAGGGCTGACAGCTGACATCAATATGGGGTTACCATTTTCTTAGTTTATTTAGGAAATAGGGACAACAAGTGGAGTCATAAGATGTGTTGGGCTGCTGTTAAAATTTTTTTAGTTTTAGGGTGTGTATGGAAGAATCATTTCTTCTCATTTTTGCATCAATTCAATTTCAACCACAACATTATTTAAAAAAAAAAAAAACATGTTTCACAATTTTTCATACTATTTTTTAATTACACATTTTCTCTGAAAATCACTTTTCAAAAAATCAATTCTCAAAAAATTTATTCATAGAAATTCTAAATGAGTTGTTGGGTTAATATCATAAATGGTATCCGACCTTTACACTTTCTATCATCCGATCTCCAACTTTTTTGCAATGCTTATATCTCTAACATTTTATAAATTTACTCACAAAGTCTTTTATGACCATTTTTATCCTTACTTTTTAAATAGGAAACTAAAAATAGTAAAATAACAGAAATAGAAAGGAAACCTAACTAGCTACCAATTATACCTCTATCAATAATATGGTTAAAAATGACAAATATTTGCACTATCTTTCTTTTTTCTTTTTTCGAAAAGCCCCTTATTTTTTGTCATTTCTAATGACAACAATATGAACAAGTACAAAAATTATGGTTCACCTCTTTTGCTATTAGAAATAACTATCAGAGTTTGTTATTTACACTCAGTTAGAATATAGGTGGGTAACTAGATAGGGGGTGAGTAAATAGGTAGGTTGGGGTGGAAAGGGAATATGTAGATAGCTACGTAGGGAAAATTTTTATTTTCTTTTTTATTTTTATTATTTTTTAGAATTCTTTTTGTTTTTATTTAAAAAGTAAGGACTTTGTAAGTGAATTTATAAAAATTTAGGGACTTATGACATCGAAAAAAATTATTGACCAATTGATAGAAAATGTAAAGATTAGCAACTATTTGTGAAATCAACCATTAGTTATTTATAGGCCTTCCTTTGAATTTCAAACAAAAAAAAAACTTACCTCACCCTGCAACATTGATTAACTAAACATTTCACTTCTCTCTCCTTTACTGTAGAAATAAACATAAAAACATTTTTTTAAGGCGACATGTATATGTTTATATATCAAAGTGTTATTCAACTTGTCATTTAGTGTCATCTTGATATGGTGCTAAGTACCAGTTGTGCTAAACAACATTACTCTATTATTTTTATTTTTGTTTTTTTTTCTCCTTAGTGTTATATATATATATATATATATACACACAAAAAAAAACTTTAAGAAGATATGAAAATGACACATGAATAGATAACATTGTAGAGTCCGTTTGGCATTGATTATAAACCAAATGATTTATAACACATTTTGAATTTTAAAATTTGAAGACATATGGCTTAATTTGATTGGTTAAATTCTGAAAAGTTGTTATTTGATGTGTTTTAAGTGTGATGTGTCAATGCGAGAATTTGACAAGTGTCTCAAGAATTTAAAATTTAAAATGTGTTATAAACCATTTGGTTTATAATCAATGCCAAACGAACCCGTATATGTTTATATATCCAAGTGTTAGGTCACATTTTTTAGGTCATAGTCGACATCACTTCCAATTTGGATATACGGGTCCCCGGTCTGCTAAGCTGGAAACCACTCAGCGTGGACCCCGACCTATATAACTAGGGTCCTCACAAGCTCGAAGTCTTGAAATCTAGGTCGCAAGCCCAAGCTTGACAAGCTTGTGGTTCTTAGATCACCTACCACCTCCCTTGGGAACTCGGGTCGCCAGACGCGAATACCCAGTGTCAATCTTGAAGGTCGCTTGCTTGCGTTAGTACAAGGTAATTCGCGACCTCTTAGGCGGCAGAACCACCATGCAACTTGTTTGTCAGCTTGCTTAGCTTATCATCTAAAGATTGATGTGACACCCACATTTAATAAAAAGTAAATATTTGTCTTCCTCATGTGGCCACTGGCCAAAATTCGGTCAAGATAGCCTGACACAGCTCTAGCTAAGTGTGTATACGAAGTCTCTTATTGGTCAAATATTTAATACATGTAATCATTACACATCAATTTATATGTTATAAATAGGGGAAAATCCTACTTAGCGGAGGATCCTCTCCCTAATTAACCTCAATCTTGTCTTCTCAAGCATTTACTCTTTCTGCAACTCCACCAACTTCACCATAAATTTTATTTTCAATTCAAATAGGAGTTTCCCGCGTAAACAAATTAGCTGGTTTAGTCAAAACAAAATTTGGCATCAACAGTATATGTGTTACACTTGTGTTTGATGATTAAAAAATAGTCATGCGATTATCACTCAATGAATTTGTATCATGTGAAATTGTCACTTTTTTATGTCTCTCCATAATTGATCCTATACGCACCCACACATAAATTCAGACAATCATTTTGACAACTTTTATAAAATAGGATAAATTGTCTTATCTTTAAATTATTTTTTCCCAATCACACAATACACATGGGTAAGTTTGTGAATTTGCCTCAATTTTGTAACAAATTATCTGAATAATTACTCACAAATAGTGTTTTCCTAAAAGATGCTAAAACTAAATTGAGGTGATCTAGGGATTAAGGGATTAGCCTATATGGTTAAGGGCTTAACCTCTTACAAGAATTACCCAAGTTCGAATATCTACAATCCCCTCCCCCTCTCTTTTGTACCCCCCCCCCCTCACAAAAAAAGGGGAAAAAACTGGAGGTAACCTAAATAAAGTATCTATGATGTGACAATAATAATTATAAAGAGGTAAGTGACACACTTAGTTAGTCATCATGTACTAATGTTAGTGGGCCTTAAAATCTACTGCTTGTATATACACAGTCAATCTAAAATGGTCAACTAAGACATGTCACTTATTCATGTTAAATAAAAATGTCTTTTTAAAATTACTCACAATGTATGACCCGTTTAGTTATATTTATAAAATCAATTTATAAAAAGAATTTATAATGAGTGGAAATGAATTGAAGTTTGAAATGTGTGGTGATTGTTGAGTAGTTGTCAAATCAAAACTCAAATTATAATACGTGAATTTATAAATTACAAAAATAAAATGTACCAAACAAACCCGTAATTATATAAACAATATACATATGGTTAAGGAGGACAAACGGTCATTCAGTTTCAGTTCGTCAGTTCAGTCGATTTAACTTACCATTTCAGTGTTTTTTTAATGAAAAATAGCTTTGTACCTGTGCATTGCACGAGATTACCAATTGTATAGAAATATAAGTTAAAAGAAAAAAAAATTCACAATAATAATACTATAGAATATATACAATAAAAGATTACAAAATAAAAATTATTGCATTTTGAAAATAAAATTTATGATCCTAATACAAAATTTGGAAAACTACTTTTAAAACTTGAAGTTCATTTCACTTTCTATATGTAGCCTTTCTATAGTAACAAATCTAGTTTCAAAGTTTGGAACAAGATCTTGTCATGTGGCCGCATGGAGAGATCCATCTCACCCGAAGTGCGGCTCCACTAGACGGTCCATGCGGCTTGGTGCGGCCGCGCAAGTCCACCCATGCGGCCTCATGGATACATCCATGCGACCGCATGATCAGATATGGTTCTAAACTTTAAAACCAGATATGTTACTATAGAAAGCCTCTTCTATATGTTCCTACACTTTATTTTATTTCACTCTAAAATTAACACAAGTATTGGTGAATTGTTAAAAATCCATTTTCCAACCGAATGAAGTTCATTTAATAACTTTCAGATATGTATTGCTAAAAACTAATACACATATTGCTACCAAAAAAAAAATAAATAAAAAAACAAAACTAATATGCATATTACTAAACTATCAAATTCTACAACAAAAAATTTTCCATTTGTGAGGACTCAAATTCTCAATAATATGCTCATATCTACATAAGGTAACCAAAAATAAGAAAAGAATATAAGCAATGCCATTAAGACTTTACCAGGGATAAACTATTTTGAAATTTGAAAGCAGTCTCACTATACATGGATGATCTGACTGATATAATGCAATGTGTTCCAATTTCACGTAAGCCTTTTTGTTTTTCTTGGTGATAAAATTTTTATCCTTGATCTTCATGACATATATATTTCCAGTGTCTTTCTTCTTCTACCAACCACTTGATGAAATCTTAGATAAGAAGTTAGAAATCACAAGAAAATTAAAAAAATCAAAGAGAACCCGTTTGAAAGATGCTTACTATTTACTCACATTGGTCTAAGAATGGAATATTATCAACACAGAGAATTTCATTATTAGCACAACAAAACGGGGAATTGCTTAACTACCTAGAGATCTATCATCGCTAGCTATATAATTTACTACTTGTAAATGGTATTTTCTTATTTTGTGTGGTATTTTCTTATTTTGTGCATCAATTTTGAAACCTGATAAAAAGAACACGAGAGATGTTTCTCACAATAGTTTCCTGATTTTGAAATGACTATTAAAAAATTGAATAAAATGTGAAATTCCCAATAGCACATTACGTAAACCTGAATATCTAGGCTAATAATAATAGGAGGAAGACCACATCATTTACACCTCATTAATTTACCTTTTACCAAAACTGATTTACTAGTAACAACCAAGAAACTTTTGCACGGGCCTTAAAGCACGCCACATCTGCGCAAATTGCATCTCTATCTTCCTAACTTACAATGCTCTAATAGAGGATAAGAAATCAAGCTCAAATAATCTTTGCAAAATTTAGATAAAGTATAGCTAAGCTACCAACTAAAAATGAGGGAGTTGATAAAGTATCAAAATTTATTGATGATACCGGTTTACCCCATGTTTATGCCAAAGAAGCACACAATTTATTTATTTATTCTGAAAGAAGATGAAATTAGAATTAAAAATAAACAAAATTAAAAAATAAACCTCTTCAACTATATAAAACTTTGAACACTACCATATCTCACAGATCTCTCTAGACATTAACTGCAAAGAGGAACCCATAAATTATAAAAGAACCAAAGTAAAATCACATCATAAAAACATAAATTCACGTTAAGATTCATTATTAAAAAAATGACTACCAAATGATAACAATGAATATGTTTAAGTACCTTTTTCTTTTTCTTTTTTTAATATCAAAGCTCATTAAACACTTACAAATAGTAATAGAAATTAAACATCTATCAACATAGTAGAAATAATCTCAACAAAGTTTATACGCTATCTAATTTTATAATAATCAAGCATAGATAGTACATACAAATAAATGCAAATGAAATCAACACAAACTATTGCATGGTTAATACAATATATATGGATAAGTGCAAAACAAATCAAGACAAACTCAACCATAGTTAACATCTTTCATCCATTGGCTTCAATTAATGCTTTAGATTCATTCAAAACTAAAGAATTGGTGAAAGAATACTAAGAATCCTAATGTAAAAACTTGAAAAATTATATCCAACATAATATAATGCCTATAAAATATACCACGACTAATATCATTCTGATTACAATCCCAATAAGGCAAGAGAGTGAGTTTTTGTATAAAAATAGATCTAGTTTCAATTTGTTTTCTATAAAAATAGATATAGTTCCAATTTGGAACCAAATATGTCCATGTGGCAATTTTGTTTACTCAGGTCAGCCCCACATTCCTGAACCTGGCAAGTAACGCGATTTGAGGAGGCTCCAGCCAACTTGGCCTTCTTCCCGTTGTTCCTTTTCCATTGATCGCATTCTCCATCATAGGATACCCTTTACCTCCAAGCTTCAGCATAAGATTGCTGCCCTCATTTGCCAAATTATCATCCTCAACAATCAGAGGTGTTATCTTCTTTTCCAGTTCCCTCCTCTTTCTCAACAGGGGAGGGCCAGAAAATTTATTCAGTGCGGTCAAAAATTTTAGTCAAAAACTCGCCATAGCTATAATTTTCATTTTCCGTTACTCACATTAGTTTATAATCTCAGAATCAATACTCAAAATTTCTGTTTTATAAAAAATAATAATAAACTAAAAAAGTAAAAAATAGTAATCCTACATTGGCTTATGAAGTAAAGGGAGTTAATGCTTACTTTATAAAAGAGGATTGAATATATGAATTTAAGACTACAGCTAAGCCTTAATCCCACATTAGCTTATGAAGTAAAGGGAGTTAAAGACCTCCTTTATAAAAGAGGATTGGATATATGAATTTAAGGCTATAGCTAGGCCTTAAAACTTGGATGGCCCAACTGATTTTTGGGTCTAAAATACAAGTTAAAATATTTTGAACATGGAAAAAAGAAGGTGTGGTTTGTATATGTGTTTTTTGGTTTTGGATCTCAGTGCGGTCTAAATTGAAAGTTAGCACGCCGGCCCAAGTTTCAATGCGGTCTATGGACCGCATTGGGCCTTAATGGGCTCCGCCCCTGTTTCTCAATCCCTTGATTCAGTTCTTCATAACAGGAGAAGAAACTATTAGAAGAATCCCAAGTTGAAGTATTCCCACTTTCAAGTGGAAAAAACTGCTTGCCTTTGTAATTGGGAGAATCGTGATCCACTAGAGTAGTAAGGAATAGATGCCCATCCCATTTCCAACTATTGGGAACCCATTCCAGACTTTTCTTCTCCACTACCCTCAATTCTGTTGGAGCCAGACCGTAAATAATAAGGCTGAGCTTCACCTCCAACACTGGCCTCCATAATTTAACCACCAACAACCTCAAGAAAAATCTAAAATCATAAAAAGTCCAGATGCTTAAATCTTACTCTGAACTCAAATCAAGCAAAAAAATCTTGAAATTTCCTTTAATCAGCAACTCCCCCAATTTCGGTCATGAGAAACAGTACCCATGCACCCATGATTCCAATTCAAACCATCCACATATCAAAATTCAGCTAAATTAGCTTTGATCTTCCCAATTTGAACAATTAACAATCCTCAAATCTATTTCCGCATCAGAACAAACATCGAGACCCAAAAGTTAAAAAAAAAAAAAACACACACACACACACCCAAAAAAATTAAGAAAATTAAAGCACTAAATCTGTAGCAAGACTTGCTGGAACTTGAGACGATCATGAAGTCACCGGTCGTCGGCAGCTCCCGTGGTGGAGGGATATATAGATGTAGAGAGAGAAAGTAGAAAAATAAAGAGCACGTTTGAAAGCACTGGGAGCAGCAGACGACTTGAAGGGGGATCTGGTTTTGGTTTAACCAAATTGTGGGCCCCACTTACTTCAAAATGTGGCACTGACATAGACAGATCTGGTTCCAAACTAGATTTATTTTTATAGAAAAACTCAAGAGAGAGCAACAAAAAAAAAAAAAAAAAAAGAAGCTAACCTCTTAATCCATCAAGAACATCTTTACCATTTAAAGATCCTGCGGATTTTTAATGCTGGGAACTATCCACAGTCTCTCTCACCACACAGACTAAAAATAAAGTCTTCTCCTCCTCAGACCGATATCTTTTAGAAAAACTTGTACCGAAGCCATAGAGCAAAATGAAAGAAATAAGACAACTTTTTTATGTAGCTCGAATTTGTATAAGAAAATATAAACTAAGAATGGTTGAATGAAATCAGATTTGGACCTTGAAGAAGAAAACACTTATACATATATTCAAATAATCAAGGTTACCGAGAATAACGAAATATTTTGAATATAAAACTTTGAACCAAAATAGAAATTAAACTCATCCACGTCAAGAATTCAAAACACATCAAACATGTATAAAATTTTTGCGTACGCATCATGAAAATTATGGTAAGAAATCTTAAATCAATTGGGAAGAAAAGAAGATTACGGAAGAGAGAAACGAAATTGGGGAAGAATAGTTTATAGGAAGAGAGAAACAGATGTGGTAAAAAAATTGAAGGACAATTACAAAATAACCCTAAGAGGGCCCAAAAAATAAGGGATTTTTATTTAAAAGACCAAGTCAAGAATATTGTTTATTTAAAAGGTCAAATTTCTATAAGTTTTGTCCAACTAACCAAACTATTAAAATAAAAGAAATCCCAATAATGAAATTACATTCTTACCCTTCTTCTCATTAAGAATATAATTATGCTTTGAAATTAGGATTAAGAAATCAAATTAAACTGCATTATTAAATTAAATAATTGCATAATTAGGTTTAAAATAAAACTGCGTAAACTATCTAAAATTGCTTGCCTAATCTAAAGTTGGTATCCGAGCTATGGAAAATATTGTAATTAGAAATTATAAATTCAAAAAAATTGATATGACAAAAATTATAAAAGAAGAAAATATAAAAGAAAACGTTATACCAAAAAAGTTAGAAAATATAGAGAAAAATTTAGAAATCATAAACAAGAACTTAACAAAAATATATGAAGAAATGGAAAAGAAAAAACCTAAAAAAATAATAACTGGGAAAGAATTAAAAGTCATAACTAAATTAGGAATTAATTTGATAACAGAATAAATAGAAAAATTTATGGAAAACCCAATAGAAGAAGAATATATAGAAAATTTTTAGAAATTGAAATTAGAGGAAATAAATATAAACCAAGGTATAATACCACCAGGACAACCATTTTCAACACCTATGGGTCAACCACCACTTAGAACAAACCAAATAAATCAAGAAGAAGTGGCAAGTAATATAACAACCAGAACAAATGTAATAAATAGACCAGATGCTTATATGCCATAAAAACAATATTAGAAATACTCTCCAATTAAATTTTCACCGCAATACCAAAAATATTATATAAAACCAAATAATAATTACCCTAATCAATATACACCTTAGAGAAGTATGGAAACCCTAATTAGTTCAAAAGGAAAATGATTAGACCTAAGATGTGTACAAGATATGGACCATGAGTTAGAATTATGGGTGAAATCTATGACAATACTACCATACACTAGAGAACTAATAGGAAGGAAATTCCAGTTAATATTAGAAAATACAATCACAGGAACTACAATAAGATGGTAGGAAAATAGTAATGAAAAACTTAAAACAATTGTAAGAGGAAATTACCAAGATGAAATATGAACAATATTAAGTAGATATGAAGAAGTTTTGAGAAGAGAATATACACTAGTAATAAATGTTAATACAGTAGAAGATTCAAAAAAGAGAAATAAGTACTTACTTACTAATCTAATAATATATGATATGTGTTATTTTAAACGATCTTGCTTGTGAATTTAGAGAATATTTTGAGAAATCAAGATACATAGTTGCAAAAGGAGCTTATGAATTCATGAACCAAATATTTTTTAAGTTACCTAATCCATTGAAGAATTCTTAGGACTAGCATTACCAGGAGAAAAATGACACCTTAGGGGTAAGAGATCTAATTTATAGAGCCAAAACAACAAGAAAAATGTCATACAAGCTAATAACACTTTAAAATATTATAAAGCATATAAGAAATTATGTTGTGATAAATTACAATATGAACCAACCTAATGGGGATATTAGACATTGAAGCCATACAGGAAAAGAAACTTTTACAAGAAAAAGAAATTCAAAAAACCCTATAAAAAAACATTTAAAAGATATAAGAAACCATATAAAAGATATTTAAGAAGAAAAGAAACCAAAATAAAAATATATCCAAAAAATCTTAAGAAATGTAAAATGTTACATATGTGGAGAAATAGGACATATATATCTAGAATTTCCTAAAAAGGATAGAAAGAAAAATATGATGTACATATCTCTAATTGAAAGAGTTATCAAGGAAGGAGATAATAAGAAAGAAGCTACAGACGTATTTGACATATGTGGAGTATCTGAATCAAAGAACAAAAGAAAGAGATTGACTAAAGACTATTAGTCATCAGAATATCAACAAAGCTATCATATTACCAAGAGCATAACCGAAAACAGTAAGAGGCATGTTTGACCAAGGTCTTGTTCAATGCATCTACCTTTGCAAAGACATGAAGGAAGTATCACTACTCCCAAATCCTATCAAAGCAGCTATCAAAAAATATTTTGAGATTACCAAAATAGAAATGATTTACGTCAGATTTTACTCAGGTATATAAGAATTTATTGAAGAAGTCTATCTAAGAGCAGAGCACATTGACTTAAATGATGGAAAAATATTAGCTTACAGCATGGCACGTACGAGACAGAATAATAATCAACTATCGAAGTTAAGAGAATATGCTGAGAACATACTAGTAAGTAATCTAAATTTCATATAGATATATATGAAGTCATGCATAATTAACAGTACTCTATTTATGTATGGTTTCATGAGTTATTTTTTATAAAACCGTTTTTAAAAGAGTACACTCAAATGTAGAAAACGAAACTGAGTTGTACTGAAATATTTTGAAGTGTTGTTGGTTGTCCAAACGCACCCATAGGAAAAATTGATTGCTACTATAGGAGTGGGAGGCTTAAAAGGAATACAGAAAGTGGGGTGTCTGGCTACGTCCAGCTTATCCATCAACAATAACCGAACTATTTTTTGGTCAAAAATCTTCTGAAAACATATTTATAAAGAAGCGTGATGGACCCATATATAAAAAGAAGTATTGCTAATTATATGTGATGGATTATATATCGTCTTTAATACATCATTTATTTCTTTTACAGTTTACATTCTCAAGTTTTATTTCATGTCTGAAGAAGTTTTTATTAATCTAGATGAGTATATGGTAAATGAATTTAGTAAATTAAGAGACCATATTTTATTTCAGCTGAGTAGACATAGAGAAATTTTAGGAATATTTTATCAAATATTAAGTAGGGAATTAAAAACATCCAGAGAACCACCAAATCTGCATTTTAGTACAACTATACCTGGAAAACATAAATTTATCACTGATCTAGAAGCAAAAATAGATGAATTAAATATAATAATTAAAGAAAAAACCTTATCATATAACAGTAGATTTTATACATTCTACCATAATAGTTTATGCTTTAATACGTAAGATAACTAAATAATCTAAGTTTATTTAGCTTAATTACTTTAATTATCTTAAATCAAGTTTATTTAGATTAATCACTCCTAATTTCCTTAGTCATAACTGCACAGACAATATTCAGGAATGTTTTAAGTATTTGCTTTTATATATCTATAACGGGTATTTTAGTAATTTAGTATTTTATATATTATGTAATTTAATTTATTCCATAATATTTTGGTAAATGGTCATTTGCATAAAAAACTTTTAGGATGTTGTCAAATCAATAAAAACTCCATAAAATAAAGTAGACACTGACGTCATAAGTGTGCTTATAGAACCAGGCGGGAAAAGAAAAACCCACCACTTAAGTGGATTAATATATATATATATATCACCGGACTGAACTGAGTCGGTTTGATCGCTTTTTGCAGTTGGTTCAGTTTAACCTGTTTTTTGCCCACTCCTACATATGGTAAGTGATATTGTTATTATAACAAAAAATTTCTTGAGTACTACAATGTAGACATGTATAAGTGACAAATTACGGTTAGATTTTTAAAATAGAATGAAAGAGAATTATATTGACTGGAGAACGAGTTTCATACTAATTGTAGAAAGTGCCAAATATCCAAATGCTGATCAAATTTAAAATCTTAGAAAATTTTTAATAAAACTGTAGAAGGTCCGTACGGAAGAGAATTGACCTCAAATTCAAAGGCCTTTTCTTAAAAATAAATTGAACTCCGTAAATTCATTTTAAATAAATTGAGATATTGTACTTTTGGGATACGAAAATTTGCTCGCTTGGAATAGTTCAATGCCCGCTCCAAAGCAAGATAATTTGGTAAAGCATTCAATTCCATTTTATACAAAAGCACCACACTTTCCAAAAGTCACTTAATAGTTTATTTAAATGTACTTATTACTTGATACAATGATTAATTGAATCACATCACATGTGTTTAGAATAACATTTACAAATGTATTTATTTAATTACTATTAGTTAATATTATTATTTGCTTTATTTATTTATTTTTTTTGAAAATCATTATTATTTGCTTTGGAACGTTCCTCACAGCTCAAATAGATACATAATTTACCATCACCTATCTAGTCTAACCGCGTCTTAATTAACTACCAAACTCGTTCAATTCTTCTCCTCCCCAATCTCTTTGAAATAGCTATATGCAAGTTTTGTTTTAGCATTTAAAAAGCTTTGAAAACGTAGGAATATGTAAAATTAAAATTTAATTAGTACATGGTGCAGTTGGATTCAGTCCTTAATAATTTCAATTTTTCCCATGTGTAGAATTCCTTCATGCCGTTTTTCACTAGAAAAACTACGCAATTCTTCAAAGCATCACATAAATTTCTAATATCTCTATTTACAAAATTGCTACATGACACGTGTAATTTGATGTACTTTTCTTTAATACAGTTTGGTGTATGTACTAATTGATTGTTTGTGGGGTTAATTTCACAAATCATGCTTAATCTTTACACTTTGTATTAAATTTCTTCCTAACTATTTTAACCTCATATCCTTAGCCTTTCATGAATTCACATGTATCACACTTTGTAACAAAATTTTCCCTAATTTTTTAACCTCTGGCTTTGCCTTTCATGAATTCACATGTATCCTCCCTGTGAATAGTTTTGATCCAATTTTACCTATATAGTTATTTAAAAAAAAAAACTTGTTCACCTTATGTTCTAAGTAAATAAAAAAATACAAAAAGAGCTTTTGAAAAATAAAAAATAAAAGAAAATATACACTCACTTTTTCCCGATGGCGGTAATGTAAAAATAGAAGCACATAGGTATTTTAAGGAGGAAAAGTATTTTTTTTTTAATTTTTTAAAAGCTCTTTTAGTTTTTATTTTTCTATTGAGATATTAATGTAGTGCTTGGTTATAATTTAAATTATTTGTTGGATTATAATCTACTACGTGATATAATTTTATTAGTTATTTTTTGTTAAAAGCGAAAAATTACGACTTGACTTTTGTTTTTTGACTTTCTTAAAAAAGTGAAACTAATAATATGAGATAGCAACCAAACACTTTATAATATTATATGTCAAAAAAAAAAGGAAATATTTGTGTTAATTTCGCATTATAAAAGTCGTAATTTCTAGTAGTGATTCAAAATTACAGATACAAATTTTCAAGGCGTAGTTCAACTTTGGGAATATACCAATTATAACCAAAATCATTTGTTTCGTAATCGGTTCAGTGATGGACTCCGCCGGAACGCAGCAAAGAAGAAAATGCAGACATGAAACAAGTAATTTCCATTGCTTAAAATTTCTCTACTTTCCTTCCTTCTTGGTATTACAGGAAAAGTTATTGCCCCAAATTCTTCCCATCAATCACATAATTCTGATATATATCTATAATCTACATTTACACAAAATAAAAAAAAAAAAGCGGGGTCAATTGGGAGCCCAACTGCTTAAATACATTACTTTTCTCAAAGATTCTTCAGATTGCTTCATCTGTTGTTGTTTCTTGAATTTATTGGAAACCATAGAAGAAGAAGACTGGGGAGAGAGCTTCTTGGCCTGAGAGAAGGATCTGAGATTGTTCTTTGCCTGTTGCTGGATTAATCTCAAAGTGTAATTCCATCTGCAGAAGCCCTGATCTTTCAGTGCCTCCACTGCCCCCAAACTGGCAGCCACAATCCATGCTCTGCTTGCTGATGATGAACTCATTCTCAAGAAATTTTTCGCTTAAATAACAACTTGAAGAGGTTATAAGAATTTCTAGTGGGCAGATATGGACTTCCAAAGTAATTAGCTTTGTGATTCCTGTTGATCTCCTACCATGAGGGAGATCCCATATATATATATATCCACTACAAGTAGATAAGCACCCACAAATAATAGAAAACTGGAGGCTGTTTTTAGTGGTTTTGGGTTTCTGGCGTGCTGGTTTGTTTTTTGTGGAAAGTGGTCGGGTTCGTTCTCTGAGGCAAGTTTTTCCCCCTTTAATAAAGGTTAAGTGATTTTTGTTTAAAATGTAAGGAAAATATCTAGTATTTTAAGAGTACTGAACGGTAAATTAGGGATTTACATGTGAGATTGAGAGCCCAAATTAAACAATAAATTGGAGCCCTTGAATCTATATGCAGGTCTCTAATTAGTCAAGAGTATCAAGTTCAGTATTTCATAGAGTACTGGACTTTTTTCCAAAATATAGAGTAGAAAAGTATAGAAAATAGATAAATGTGAAAAATTATTACTTCCTCCGTCTAAAAAAAATTCCTTAATTTCATTTTAATTAATCCCAAGTGACATTCTCCCTTCCTTAGTTAAGTTTTTAATTTTTCAAAATATCCTTATTTTTTATGCATATTAACTATTAATAAGGAAGATTTAGAGTAAAATATTAAATAAAATCCAAAATATATTCTGAAAAATGTTCTTAAATTGCATATTTCTAATTTCTAATATTAATTACGTTTTCTTAATATTATATATATAAAGTAGAAGGGAAATTTTTTTATAAGAATTAGTATTTACAAGAAATGTATGGTTGGCATTGGTTCGATTTGATCATAGGAAATGATTGCACTCAGGTATTCATCCTTTTTAAAAATAAGTAATATACATACATTAAGTTTAAAAATGATAAGAGAAATCACATTATGTCTTTTTAATATTTTCAGTTTAAAAATTTAAAAATACTCAAAGTAAGGGAAATAAAACACTTCTTTTATTTAATGTTTACTTTTAAAAGACAAAACTCAAAATAAATTTTAAAAATATAAACAGAACATGTCTTTAGATCCTTATCTTTTTCTTTTTTCATAGCGCAAATTCTACCACTTTTTTTTTTTTTGCCCTTTCTAAATTATAAACCATTTCCTTTATTTATATGCATTTAGAATCTTAATTTTTTTATATTTTCTTATTTAGTATACATCATAATCCATAAAATAATACTGTTAAAATAAAATAATTAGTAAATGAAGGGTATATTGAGAAAATATTATTACATTTTATATTTTCAATAATATTAATTGAACTTTTTTTAGTTCTTGTGAAATTAGAAGCAAACCTCTTTTAATGGAAGGGAGGGAGTAGTTAAATGGTTATTCACAGTGTTCTAAAGGTATAAGACTTGGGAAGTGATAAAATCAAGTATTGAGTCACTTCTAAATACGACATCGCAATAGAGTGCAAGGCGTGAAAAAACAAGGAGCGAAAGTTTCAAGCGCATGCGTACTTTTTAGAGCATTGGTTGTTTTTTTTTTTTTTGAAAGGGGAGAAGAAAACGAACTTATTCATTCATAGAATCAGATAAAAGTAAATATGACGAGAACAAATAAGAAAAATAAAATCAATCTGTAGACTCTGACATAGAACCAAACGCGCTAGCAAGAGTATGGGCGGCATGGTTCACACAGCGCTTAATCCAATTGAACTTGACAGTAGACAGTTCTTGAAATAATGAACGACAATCCTTAATAAGTAAACCAAACTAGGAAGATCAGCAACAGAGGATAAGAGAACGTGGAGTTTCTTAATACAACTCTGGAGTTTCATAAATTAACATATATCGTCCCTTTTAACAGTTTTGACCCAATCTTACCGTTATATGGTAAGCTAACTTGTTTAGCTCAATCCGGTAAAAAAAATAAAAGAAAAAGAAAAAAGCTTCTCCAACCTCATTTTCTAATAAAAAGATAAATACAAAAAGAACTTTTGAAAAAGTAAAAGATATATTCTTCTTTAAACATATCCACTTGAATCGATTTAAAAAAATATATATCATGTCGACTTTAATCATGCCCAATCGGCCTTTTTTCAACAGATTTCAACAATAAAATTAATTTTTTAAAAGCTCGCATCTTATTATTTTTCTTTATTGAAACGTGCCGGTATTAGTATTAATCATGTATTTAATTTAATTTAATTTCTCATTGAAAAAGTTGTAATTTCTAGTAAATGATTTAAAATTACAAATACAAATTTTCAAGATTGATAGATTAGCTCAACTTTAGGAACATACCATTAACCAGAATCCTTTGTTTCGTAGTCGGTTTAGTGATGCACCCTGCCGGAAAACAGCAAGAAGAAAATGCAGACATGAAACAAGTCATTTAAAATTTCTTTAAATTTCTCCCCTTTCCTTCCTTCTCTCTTACTTACACTGAGAGAGAGAGAGAGAGAGAGAGAGAGAGAAGAACCCCAGCAGCTCAAATACATGACTTTTCTGAGTGATTCTTCAGATTGCTTTATAATCTCTTCTTTCTTGAATTTACTGGAAACCACAGAGAAGAAGACTGGGAGGAGAGCTTCTTGGCTTGAGAGAAGGATCTGAGCTTGTTCTTAGCCTATTGTTGGATTAATCCCGAAGTATAATTCCATCTGCAGACGCCCTGATCTTTCATTGCCTCCACTGCCCCCACACTGGCTACCACAATCCATGCTCTGCTTGCTGTTAAGGATAAATCCCACATTTTCAAGCTTAATAAGAAAAAAAGCCACCCCCCTTTTCACCGGAAAACCGCTCCAATCTCCTTCACTCACCGCCGCTCACTATTTTTCATACACCACAATAATGTCAATTTCAGCAGCCCATCCTCCACAGAAGCATTCAATCCCATCTACAACGAGAAAGTACTAGCAAAATTTTTCTCCCCCACAAAGTAGAAGAAAGTTGCAAAAAGATATGATAGTCTGTCAGAAACCCACCCGGCCATCCCAGTCCAGAATCCGAACTGAGAACGATCCTCTACTGCTCTAGGGGCACCAGTCCGGAGCCTTAGAGCCGTTAATCACACTCTAGCCAAGCAGACACGTTTCATCCACCAGACTTGGTTTTCATGTCTCCTTAGAACTCAAAGATACAGAAGTACGAGCCTATAGAACAGATCCTGTTCAAGTAAGGTCGTGCCGGGTAGGTTTCTGATAATCGTATTTATGATGCTAGTTTTTATATTAAAGTTTCAATGTGGGATTTATGCCTTAACACCTCATTCTCAAAGAAATTTGTCACGGAAACACCTTGAAGATGTGAAGATATTATTATGATTTCTGGTTTGGAGATTTGCAAAGTAGGAAACAAAGTTTTGTACGGCTATTATATTTACACAAGAAGATAGATACGCACCCACCCACCCTCACAAAGTGTAAAAACCAGAGGCTTCTGGGCCCAGCGGTTTAGGCTTTTCTGGTGGGCTGATTTTGGTGGTTTTGTTTGCACCTGATAATTCAGTGGTATTTTACAATAATTATTAAAATGCTGGCTGTTATTTTAGAGAATATTTGGTCGGTGGGCACGTGGGAAGTTTATAGCAGACTATAGCAGTGACTCGTCCCAAGAAACCAACCAATATTCAACAGCTAGCTCACTCGTTCATGCAACTCTATGGGCCGGCCGGTTTTACATTGTTCTGGCTAATTATATTCCATGTGCACCACATTTTAATTAAGGTTAAGGTTAACAGCTAGCTCACTCGTTCATGCAACTCTATGGGCCGGCCGGTTTTACATTGTTCTGGCTAATTATATTCCATGTGCACCACATTTTAATTAAGGTTAAGGTTAACAGCTAGCTCACTCGTTCATGCAACTCTATGGGCCGGCCGGTTTTACATTGTTCTGGCTAATTATATTCCATGTGCACCACATTTTAATTAAGGTTAAGGTTAACAGCTAGCTCACTCGTTCATGCAACTCTATGGGCCGGCCGGTTTTACATTGTTCTGGCTAATTATATTCCATGTGCACCACATTTTAATTAAGGTTAAGGTTAACAGCTAGCTCACTCGTTCATGCAACTCTATGGGCCGGCCGGTTTTACATTGTTCTGGCTAATTATATTCCATGTGCACCACATTTTAATTAAGGTTAAGGTTAACAGCTAGCTCACTCGTTCATGCAACTCTATGGGCCGGCCGGTTTTACATTGTTCTGGCTAATTATATTCCATGTGCACCACATTTTAATTAAGGTTAAGGTTAACAGCTAGCTCACTCGTTCATGCAACTCTATGGGCCGGCCGGTTTTACATTGTTCTGGCTAATTATATTCCATGTGCACCACATTTTAATTAAGGTTAAGGTTAACAGCTAGCTCACTCGTTCATGCAACTCTATGGGCCGGCCGGTTTTACATTGTTCTGGCTAATTATATTCCATGTGCACCACATTTTAATTAAGGTTAAGGTTATCTGTTTAGTTATTAACGTTAGATTGGATTTTCAATTCAAAAAAAGGGGTAATTAAGGCAATTAAAAATTTACTGTAGATTAGCGATGCTAATCCAAATGGATGAATTTCCCTTTCTTGTATTCAAATGGATAATATCGGCGAGGCAGAGAAAGACGAGTCTTTTCATTTCTTGTACAAAATTCCTCCGGTTTACACCCCAGATACACAACTCTGATATGTGTATTTACAAATTAATTAATATACAAAATAATAAGGGGTTCCAAATTCAATTGGGACCCCAGCAACTCAAATACATGACTTTTCTCAAAGATTCTTCAGACTGCTTCATCTGTTCATCTTTCTTGAATTTACTGGAAACCACAGAAGAAGACTGGGAAGAGAGCTTCTTGGCCTGAGAGAAGGATCTGAGATTGTTCTTGGTCTGTTGTTGGATTAATCTCAAAGTGTAATTCCATCTGCAGAAGCCCTGATCTTTCGGTGCCTCCACTGCCCCCAAACTGGCAGCTACAATCCATGCTCTGCTTGCTGATGATGAATTCATCCTCGAGATAATTTTCACTTATTAAAAGCTATAATAATTTTTTGATTGGAGATTTGAAATTGAGATTTGTGATTCTTGTTGTGTGTTGATCCCCACTGTGAGGGAGATCCGTGTATTTATAGCCATAGGCATCCACCCATAAGTGTAAAACTAGAGGCTGCTTGGTTCAGTGGTTTTCGGTTTTCTGGTGTGCTGATTTTGGTAGTTAAACAAATCCGTTTGCACGTGAAAATGCTATGGTGTTTTTATTTTAAAATTATTATTAAATGCTGGCTGAGATTTTAGTGCATATGTTTGCGTGGTGGGCAGGTGGCAAATTTATGGCAATACGGTAGTAGTGACTCATCAAGGAACCAATGCATGCTCAACACCTAGCTCACGAATGTCATTTTTTTTAAAAAAAAACCAAAATGCCATCTCGACAAATCATTGGTCCAATAAACAAAAGAATACAACCAGATCAAGTACCACAAAATAAAAAAGAGAGTGCAAAAAATGCTATCATATGGGCTATCATATTATTCTCACAAGGAACATGGAAGCAAAGACATAATTATCTATTTTTGAAAGGACAACTTTTGGAAAGTTGAGTGTGTATAAATTTTGTAATCTTGTATAAATAGCAGTTTTCTTAGTAGTTATGTTATACAGTGTGTTTGGTAACTAAATTGTCTATAAATTGATTTATAAATTATTACGTGGTATCGTTTTATGGCATCTTACCGCACTATCTTTTGAAGAGGAAGTTAACATTAGGTTGTGGGTTGAGGGGACAATTAACAACGGATAAAACGGTGGAATGCGTGGAGGCGGTCCTCTACCTGCGGCTTTCTTAATGCAACATGCGCGGATCCACGCAGTTTATCCGATGCCATTTCATCCATTCGAGACAACTTCAATATTTGGAAAAATCTAAGTATTTCTATATGTGGATATGTGTAGGACTGATAAGTTGGGTTTGATGATTTAAATTTTTGACACGTAATATCATTTTATTAGTTCATTTTTTATTGGAAAAAAGACTTGACATCGCTTTATAATCTAACCGTACTTACCATCCTTAAACCAATAGCCAAAATAAGGCAGTGGTTCACAGAATTGCTGGAAAAAGATTGAAACAGTAGGATGCTGGAAAAATATTGAAACAGTAGGATGTGAGGCCGTCCGTTTCCAAATTTTTTAAGGAAATAATGTTAGTTTCTTTAAAAGAACCAATTTTGCTAAATAAAGAAAGAAACCATTAATGGTTTCTCAAAACTACGAGTGGTTTCTTGAAACCGTTAATGATTTCTTACTTTTGGGGTAAAGTTGAACGTAGATTCCTTTCAAAAACTGGTCCTTTGCCAAGCTGAATTCTCCTATAATAGCATGGAACATCGCTTCACTCTGCGAAATCTCTCGTTGCTATTTGTCTTTGATAAAGTCCCAAATCATAGGTTGGATTTTGTTACGGCTTAATTACGCAAATGGCCCCTAACCTATCATTTTTGCATTGAACACCCCTATCTTTTGCTGATTTCTTTGGAGATGGCCCTTGCTGTCCAATTCCATCCAGATTCGCTATTAAAGTAATGCGTTGCTCACAATCTTCTCATCTCCAGGAGCATATTGTGTCTATTAAATTATTAAGATGTTTTATTATTTATTATTCCCTGTCAAAACTTAAAAGTCTACATTCTCTCCTAAAAAATACAGCATGGTTTCTATTATTGTGGAAATCTTAATAAGTTTAAGATATCTTGAATAAACAAAAACCAGAGTAGAAGGCTTCTCACTTGTCAAATCCATCCAGTAATTTCTTAATTTATTCTTCTTAACAAATGTACTGTGTTTGGATAATCATGTGGAGTCGACTTCTCAATAAAAAAATACCTAACAAAAATTCAAAAATATTTTCAATATTGACAACCTTAACATGCAAAGAATACCTCCAAACCAGAAAAAGAATGCTCCGCCTAGTTCCCATCCAAGACATGTAGAAAACTCGTAACACAACAAGATGGAAACTCAATAAAATTTTCAAACTATTCCAATTAGTCTTGTGTATACCATGCGTCATTTTAACATGGACTTTGGACATAATTGAGCGTTAAGGGCTATCTCCGAAGGAATAAGCAAACGTTAGGGGTGTCCACCACAAAATTAGAAGGTTGGGTGCCATTTGCAAAGCGAAGGCAAAGGTTAGGGGCTCTTTGTATAATTAAGCCATTTTGTTAGTCTGCCCGGGTCATCAAGCAAGGCTGCTGACCAAAACAATTCTAGTACTCTAATAAGAGCATTCAAAATGGGAACTCTTAAAAAAGATCTAACACACGTAAATATAGAGTAGTATTCTAACACTATATGTGTCGCATAGTATGACACCATATCACACATGTGTCATGCTCTAATACACTCTACATGTGCCATATGGTGCTATATTATATGACACGTATGGTGCTAGAACATTTTCACCATGTATATGGCATCGTATAGTGTTAAATTCAAATGCTTTGTTTAAAAAATAAATAAATTAAACTCCTTAAATACACATATTAGTTTTAAATTTGTTCTTTAAATTGACATATTGTACTTTTGGGATGCTAAAATTTCCTCACTTGGAACAATTTAATGCCCGCTACAAGGCAAGATAATTTGGTATTCAATTCCATTTTGTACAAAAGCACCGCACTTTCTAAAAGTCACTTAATAGTTTATTTAAATGTGCTTATTACTTGATACATTGATTAATTCAATCATGTCACATGTGTTTAGAATAACATTTACAAAGATATTTATTTACTATTTTTTTGAAATAATCATTTAATTATTATTAATATTATTATTTGCTTTAGAACGTTCCTCACAGCTCAAACCGGTGCATAATTTATCATTACCTGTCTAGTTACATTATCTTAGTTAACTATCAAACGTTGTGATCAAGAGTTTAATCCCTCTCCTCTGCTGTTTCTTTGAAATATCTATAATTTACGTCCAATATATCTTCCACACATATATGTAGCAGGTTTCATATATTTTAGCATTAAAAAAGCTTCGAAAACCTACAAATATCTAAAATTAATTTTAATCAATACATGGTGCACTTGGATTCACTCCTAATAATTTCGATTTTCCCCATGTATGGAATTCCTTCATGCCGTTTTTCACCAGAAAAAATACGCAATTCTTCAAAACATCTCTTGAGAGGATTAGGGTATCTCTATTTACAAATTAATTAATATACAAACTAATATGGGGATCCAAATTCAATTGGGACCCCAGCAGCTCAAATACATGACTTTTCACAATGATTCTTCAGATTGCTTCATCTGTTGTTGTGTCTTGAATTTACTGGAAACCACAGAAGAAGACTGGGGAGAGATGTTCTTGGCCTGAGAGAAGGATCTGAGATTGTTCTTAGCCTGATGTTGGATTAATCTCAAAGTATAATTCCATCTGCAGAAGCCCTGATCTTTCAATGCCTTCACTGCCCCAAACTGGCTGCCACAATCCATGCTCTGCTTGCTGATGAGGAGCTCATTTCCAAGAATTTTGTTACTAAAACTCTTAAATTCTAGCAGGGAGATTTGGACTTACAAATCAAGCTTTGTGTTTCTTGTTGATCCCTTATTGTGGGGGAGAACACATATATAAAATACAAGAAGATAGATAAGCACATACAAAAATAATAGAAAACTGGAGGCTCTGTGGTTTTGGGTTTTTCTGGTGTGCTGTGGAGAGTGGAGACAGGAGAGTGGAGAGTGGTTTTTGGTACTAAAGAAGGGAAAATTTGCACTGAGTTCTTCATTCTTTTGAAAAAAATAGAATTAGACCCTTAATATTATTATTATTATTTTATCTTCGATCACTGCAAAGTGTTAAATTTTTAGTTTAATAGTTAGTCATAATAATAATAATGGTCTAAAAATAATAAGGTATGTGAAAAGTACTAAGATTGTGTATTAAGTTGAGAAGCTTCTAAGAATGCTGATTCATGATAAAGTATAAGATGTAGTGAGATGTGAAATACAATTCTCGAGTATATGTGCATTTTTTATAACATTGGTTATTTAAAAGACCTTGAATTATTTATTGCTGTATCTCTAAAATTGTCAGCTTATATAGGTTATATTTTTGCGGTAAAATGTGTGTTGCATGGGTGGGTAATTATATGTATAAGTAGCATGATTATTGTTAACAATGACGAATATATGTTTGTTTATATGAATTGTGCTATTTGAACAAAGAGTAATACAAAAATTTAAATAAAATTGATACATGATAAAATTTTATTTTTAATTACATCACATCACATCATTCTTATATTAATGATAATCACATTAGCTACATATTTTTTTTATGACACTCTTTGTTTATTTCTTTATATAAATAGAATTATTCTTGTCGAGCCTCTATTATTCTATGTATAATGATAATGACAGTTTTTCTACAAAATTGGATCAAGCTCCCTTACATGGCAGCCACCATGGAGTACGCTAGCCGCCTACCCCACCATCTTCTCCCACAATTTCTTGAGGCCCCTCTGGCAATATTTGGGATAAAATCTGATCCACCCCACCTAAATCGTTTCTTCCCCAAAAGCCCCTAAATCGTTCCAGACAAACCCATCTTCATCCCCTCACCTGAAAATTGCATCGTTCCCCCTTCTTTCGCCGGAGCACCCACATGCCGGAGCAACCACCACACCGTCAGACGCAGCAACGGCCGCCAAAACATGCTGTCATGCTCCAAAATCTCCAAACAAATAAATCTCAAAACTAATATCAATTTGATGCCTAGTAGATTAGGATTCATTCGATTCCCTTTAGCATTCATGCTCCGGCGAAGCGAGCATAAACGGTGTTGGCTGCTCGTGAAGTAAATGGTAGAGGCCGAGAAGAACAAATCAATTTGGAGGTGCCGGCGTCGACGACCGCGTGGCTGATCCGGTATGGTGAAAATTCCGGTGAGAGAATGGGGCTACCGGAATTTTCAGTAGACGGGACGGTGGGTTACGGGGCGGTGGGTTACTGTGCCGATTTGGGGATTTTTTTTTTTTTTTTTTTTTTCTTTCGAAAGCCAATTTGGGGGTTTTTGGATGGGCGTAGGGGGGATGGATTGGGTTATTGAAAATTGGGGTTTAAGAATTTTTCTGTGGGGGTCGCAGGAAATTTGGCGAAATCATCAATGAGCTGTGCATTCGGTGGGCGCATTTTCCTCCTTGTTGGCTGTCCTGTGAGGACCAGGCTCCAGGCTCCAAAATTGGAGCCTGATCCAGTTTTTACAATGATGACAACGATAATTACAAATCTTACCCTCGATATAAAATGGTCATGCGACGATTGAGTTGTTAACGGGGTGGTTATATTGATACCACACTTTTTTATAACCACGTGACATTTTAATTGCGCTGTATAACCTTAAAGTTTTACTAATTATTGCATTTATGTTCTTAACTTTTTTCATGACAATTTTATTCTCAAATTTTCATTAACTAACATATTTAGTATTTGATAGAGCTTTCTGTGCAAAAAATTAGTGAAAGCGACTCAAATATATTAAATCAGTAAATTATAAGAAATAGTTTTTTGTATCATTTTTGTTAATTAATTTTTAACAGTTGACTAACTGGTTCCATGAATAATAGTTTATATCTAAGCTATGATAATGTTGTTTAAATAAAAAAACAAAGTTCGTGCTTCTTAGTCACTATATTTTGGTTTTTTAAAATTAGCATTGACAAATAAGTAATTTGATGTCTAAATAAAGAAATGTTTAGACAAAAAAAATCTATACAGACAAAATCTACCATTAGTGGGTTGCTTAATGATAAAAATTGAAGGGGGAAAAATGTTATGCACTTACAATAAAAGTAAGTCAACTGTCATTTGTTTATAAATTAGTTTATAAATTATTATGTGATATCTTTTATGACATCTTATCTCGCCATCTTTTGAAGAGAAGGTTAACCTTAGGTTGTGGGTTGAGGGAGCAATTAGCAACGGGCAAAACAATGGAATGCGTGGGGCGTTCCTCTACCTGTGGGTTTCTTAATGCCATATGCGCCGGTCCATATAGTTTATCTGATGCCATTTGATCCATTCGAGACAACTTTTATATTTGGAAAAATCCAAGTATTTTTATATGTAGATGTGTGTAGTAGTGACAAGTAGGGTTTGATGATTTAAATTTTTGGTACATGATGATATATTATTTTATTAGTTCACTTTTTTTATTGGAAAAGAAACTTGCCATCGCTTTATAGTCTAATCGTAATTACCATCCTTAATCCAATAGCCTAAATAAGGCAGTGGTTTATAGAATTGCTGGAAAAATATTGAAACAATGGGATGCGAGGAAGTCCATTTCCAAATTTTTCTAAGGAAAAAATTTTGGTTTCTTTTAAAAAAACTAACTTTGCTAAATAAAGTAAGAAACCATTAATGGTTCTTGAAATCACCAATAGTTTCTTTTTCCTTTTTTTTTTTATCCGAAATGTAAAAAATTTATATATCAAAGAACGTTAATTACACAGTATTCTAGGCATACCCAGGTAAACACAAAAAACAAATCAGATAACAGCGTCACCAATTAGAATCCAATAGCTAGAGTTTCGTAGTAGACCAAAACATTAGGATATAAGTTAAATAAAACTTTGTATACATGTGTTTTAATCTTATGAACGATGTCTCCAGCCCGGGGTAGAATGCCTTCAAAAATATGTCGATTACGACTAGTCCAAATGTGATAAACTGTACTTGCCAACGCAATTCTTTTAGCCTTGCTTAGCCAAGATGTACCTCTAGCCTCTTTTTTGATCCATTTAAGTGCACTAAGAATAGTTGACATCTCCCTTCGTATACCCAACCAACCGCGGATGTCCTTCTATATAGAAGAAGTGATAACACAGTGGAAGAAAAGATGATCCAATGTCTCCGGTTCATCACAGTAGAAGGAGCAGCCTGTGTCGATTTCCATGTAGACAATTCTATCTCTAGTCAGTAATTTGGATTTTGTACCCAGCCATAAGATAAAAGCATGTTTGGAGGTGATGCAAGAGCTCCAAGTAACCTGTGCCAGCAATGTTTAGTACCCTTAGGTCAGAAGAAATCATAAGCATGACCTATAAAAAGTCTGCCCGAGATATCCCAGCTGTTTAATTTCTGAACAACAACTTCTATAGATCCTTCCTTACAGCAAAGCTGGTCCTGAATGTTAGCAATTCTCTTAAGCAATGGAGAGTCGTCACGTTTCGGTTTCCAATCCCAAATTGAGGATGTTTTAATGTATTCGTGGTGAATCTATTTGATCCAAAGAGTGTCAGCCTTTTTGTGGATATTCCACAATGAGTTCGCAAGAAGAGAAAGATTCAAGCTCTTGATATCACGAAAGCCAAGGCCTCCTTCTTTTTTTGGCGAACAAATATCCTTCCACGCCACGGGGGGAATGCTTGGAATTCCATAAGAAATTACGACAAAGCCGAACAATTCTATCAATAACAGTCTCTAGAATAGGGAGGGTGGAAAGGCAAAAGCACTCAACTCCATGTAGGACAGGTTGAATCAGCTCCGCACGCCTCACATAAGATATAGTGTTCTTCGCCCAGGTATTAATATACGTTGAAATTCTGTCAATAAATGGTGTATAATGGCAGATTTTCAGCTTAACAGCAGCCAGCGGTATGCCCAGATAACAGAATGGCATGATTCCTTGGGAAAATCTCATTAGTTGTTGAATCTGAATAAGCTCATAGCCCTCAATTCCAATTGTATAAATGCTGGATTTCAATTCATTGGTTTTCAGTCCAGATTTAGAACCAAAGTTTGTAAGACACTCCATTAAAATCCTGACATAAGTGATATCACCAATAGTTTCTTACTTTAATGGTAAAGTTGGTTTATTAAAGAAAGCAACATCGATTCCTTTGAAAAACTTGTCCTTTCCCAAGCTGAATTCTCCTACAATAGCATGGAACATCGTTTCACTCTGGAAAATCTCTCATTGCTATTTGTCTACATCGCTTCACTCTGGAAAGTCTCTGATTGCTATTTGTCTTTAATAAAGTACCAGACCATACATTAGAGTTTGTTACTCTGCCCAGGTCATCAGGCAAGGCTGCTGACCGAAACAATTCAAGTAATCTTACATATATAAAAGAGTGAACGTGGTTTACTGTTACAATTCGAATCAATTTACTGTTTAATTTCAACCAAAACGTCGCCGTGCTGCTACTCTTTCCTCCTTCTCCAAGTGCAGATATAGCCATCTTCTGTGTAATAATCCTTCGGCGCCCATCAATTTCGATCCGACTATGCTATCCACTACCATGTATGGATCCGACTATGCTATCCACTATCGTGTAGGGAATATGTGATATAGATCTAGATCGATTTACCTCTCTGCTTCGCAGGATTTCGGTCTCAATTGTTGTGTGGGTTAGTGAATTTCTTTATTCTTCTTGTCAATCCATTCATGTTTCGATCTCAAATGTTGTGTGGGTCAGTGAATTTCTTTCTTCTTCTTGTTAATCGATTCAGGTATATGGTGTGTCGTACATTCTGTTTAAAACCACAGTACAAAGGGGTTTTCAATATACACCCACCGATAAAATTCTGTATCAAAAACGAAAGTTAAAAAAAAATGGAAAAGTTGCTTCCCTTTCTGGGTTTTTCCAAAGTTAATTCATTTCGGGAAATTTTTTTTTTTTTTGGGTGTAAAACTTCTCTTGCTTCTTGTCCTTCTAAATCGAAATTAAATGATGGTTTTTTTTTTTTTTTGGTAGAGCTTTTTGTTCAAGTCTTCTGATTTTAACTCTCTACATTTTTTGTCGTTTCTTCAGTTACTCGGTAAATGATTCTTTTTTTTCTTTTATTCTTTTTTTTTGTACTTGGTTGATCTTGCTCTGTGTTTGTAAAGTAGTATATTCTTGACGTCAATTAGTTTTTTGGCACTGAGAGTGGATTGGCTTTCTTCCAGATTGCTGCAGTTAAC
>CAVNYN010219270.1:0-30539 GCA_963692815.1 Nyctanthes arbor-tristis
TGCTCAAAATAATAATAATAATATATCAGCATTCAAAATTGAATAACGAGAAAAATATACAAAGTAAACCAAAAGTTATTAATCTAATTGATAATAAAAAAATAAATAACTTTAATCATTCTGGACTTAGATCACCTATACTTTTTGGTGCAATGTCTACAATATTGGTTATGCCAAAATCCATCTTAAGTGGGGTTCTTTAATATCTTTTCTTTAAATTTTGAGGAAAATTTAAACATTTCTCAAACTCGTTTTTATCTTTCTTTGTCGGATACAAATTCTTTCTCCTATTCTTCAATTTCATATAATCTTTCAAATATAAGTATTTGAAAATTTAGTAAAAACATAATTCAAAATCTTCAAAATTCTTCAAGGAAATTCTTTTCTTACCTCAGAGTCGGCAAAATGGACAATGCCGAAAAGCTACTATAAATCTTATGTTTGAAAATATCTTTGAAAATCTTTGCAAAATTGCGTAAGTCTACAGAAATGTAAATCTGACTCTACTGCCAAGCTGTAAACCCGAAATTCTTTGAAATTTAAAAAACTCAGGACGTTACCTTATCTTTAAGATTAACTTTAAGTGTGGGAATAATAATAATGAAATAATTAAATGAAGAACATTTCATTAATAATTAATAAAAGAATTTGTATAAACAATTTGAAATTCAGTAATCATATGTAAATGCAGGTTCCAATTCTTATGCATTAAGCATATATGCGTATAATATGAAGAGATCCTAAGTATATAATAATATGCAATCTTTCTTATAATCAAACATCCACATGCAACATCCACAAAATAAATCAATTAATAATGCGTAAAACTTTAAGAAAAAATTTTAAAGAATAAGAGTCTGCATGAACTTCACGAGTTGAGCTACATTTGCAAGAAATCTATTTGTTTATTGATTTTTGTGCCTCGTCTAGCCAAAATAAAATTAAGTTTTCTTAGTAGGAAAGAAGAATATAAATTTAAAGACTAAGTTGAAACCTTGAAATAGCTCAGGACTAGGACCTGAATGACAAGTGTTAAAACTTGAAGACTAAATGGTTGAAAAAAAAAAGTTGGAGACCTTTCTTATATGTAATAAAAACTTAAGGACCTAATTGAGGGAATCAGAACCTAGAGGGAGTTAAGTTGTGAATTCTATTTAATAAAATACCCAAACCAATTCCCTTTACAAAATCGGTAAATTCAAAATTAAGGAAAATAGAGGAGCTGCGCGCATGCAATAAGGAACAGAGGGACGCCACTGGCGGAGAGTTTTCCAGCGAACGGGTGTGGGATTTCAGGTGTCTAACCTCTTATCTGTGTAGAATAATAAAAACCAAGGTTTTAAAGGTCAAAAAGGGCTGCTAAAGGGCGACAATCTGGCGGTGTTGCAGCGGTGGTGATGCAGAGATAAAGATGGTGGTGTCGTGTATATATGTATGTCTATGTATTCCCTATATATATATGAATTTATGTTCTTGTGTGTTTATCCATACACGTATATCATTTGAAAAAGAGACTCGTATGTATACAATCTACAGAGTCATGGGTATTTCGACAGTGGCAGCAACATCTATGAGGTGGTGAATCGATGATCGACAGGTCTATTTCCTACCACGTACCTTTGGTGTAGTTTTACGTAGACTATGTGTATGTATCTAATACACATGCATATGTAATCTTTGTATAATATATGTATGAAAGAAAGGAACAAGGGGTGTGTAGCGACCAAAAATTTTTGATATAAACTTTAATTAACTTTTTGTAAAGTCGCTATAATTTTTTGATAAACAATTTTTATACTCACGCTTGTCTAGTTAAACATTGAAGCCCAAATTTATACACCCGTCTCGAGCCCAAGAATTTTTAAGCCATTTTTGGTCTAAAGTTCATTTGACAGTTCACTTAATCCATTTACATAATTTTTTTCCCAATATAGTCCAGTTTTCTTCACAGATTAACAGCTTATTTTTGTCTTTCAAAATATTCCTTGCAAATTTTCCATTTTTAAACAACTAAGAATCAATCATCTAGTGAAAAATGGTACTGATCACTATCATTTATGTAGACAAACCTCCTCAATCAATCACGTATCAATTCTAAATTTTCTTAAATAAAATTTATGAGCAAATTGCTTTAATCCCTCCCCTTTTCTTCCTCATTCCCGTAAATACTAGTATAAATAGAGTCTTCATTCAACCATTTCTACAAGCAAAATCATTCAGATTGTATAATATTCACACACACTCCTGCTTATTGTTCGATTTGAGCCGGTAAGTTTCTCCCTCCGCAGCCACACCGAAATACTACATTGCCAGCCACCCACCCACACTTCTAAACTTACCTAAAACCATTACCAAGTCTTACCCATACACCTAGGAGTGTAGCAACACAATTAGCGTCCGTCCTTTTAGCGGAATATCACTCGCCGGCGTCGATTTTGTCACAAGCACGCACGCACGCCATGTCTCCCAAGCACTCTCTGTTCTTGACTTCTGAAATTGGATTCTGACGATTTTAGGGTCAAGAATTGGAAGTTAGATATTATTTTATATTAATTTTTCACTCAGGTCCCTAAAGTTTCAAGATTTACCCATCAAGTCCTAAAGCTATTCAGCTAGTTAGAAAGGGATTTCAACTTTCTTTTCTCATAAATCCGACCCTAAAGTTTAGCATCCTCCTTTTAGACTCAGTCCTAAACTATGTCAAAATTTCAATTTGGTCCCCTAAATTTTATATTTCTTTTCCATAGAGAATTATTTCCACTATTCTAAGATAATTTAAATTTCTTTTTGGCTAGACGAGGCACGAGTCTAATTAAGTGACTTCAAGACATTTTCTCAAATTCGAAAAGCTTCTTTAAGGTAGGTTCTTTTTTTAAGAAAAACTATTTATTTAAAACTCGCTCATTTTTAGTGAACTGATATGGCAATTATGTGCATTAAACTGTAATTATGAGAAGTATGCAATATGCATGAGATTGTTTTTATATGAAGAATGAGAATATTTTACTTAAGTATGAGAACTTGCATATTAGATGCATAAGAATGTGCATTTTGAATGTACGACTTTATCAAAGACTTGAGACCCTATATTTGAGAATTTAATTGCATGTTTTTAAATGTGCTATTGCTATCTAAGTTGACTATTATATGTGTTGATCCTACTCAGTGTTTCGATGAAATACTCACCATTTTTTATAAATCAATAAATTTTCAGATTTTTGGAGTCGGGCGCTTATGGTGGTGGATATTAAAAAGTCATTTACTAAGTTCAGCTTTATTTAAGATTCTAGCATCAAAAACGTTATGTCATTTAATTTGGGATTTATGTAGGGAAAATTTTACTATTTTATCCAAATAAGAATTTCCGCGCTTTACCGTTAATTTTTAGCACTCAGATTGTTTGAAAAGTTGTTAGAAAAAGGGTTCAACTAATGTTTCGAGTATTTAGAATTCGTACCGTTACAATTTGATATCAAAGCGGCTTCATGTTTCTATAGACTTGGGGGGGGAATTTTTTTTAAAAAAAATGTTTTTGCTATTTTATCTACTTGAGACGAATTCTACTTGAGACGAATAGTCGCAAAACTAAAGACTTTGTCAACAAGGCCTAAACTACCTAAGGTCGAAATGGAACTTAAGTAGTCCGTGTGACCCCCTTCCTACCTGGAAGCCGATAGTTGTGTACTATTCAAATTAATTAGTCAGAAAACAACGGATTTTCCACACAAAAAAAAAAAATTCCACCCGCCACCACCCGCTCCGCCCACTCCAAGGTGAAGAAAGAGATTAAGATTTCAGAAATTATTTTTTGGATATTTTTAGAAGAACCAGATGTTTTGAGAAATGAAGCATAAAGGCATGGTATCCTACAAAAGAATTTAGAAGAGTTTGAAGCATTTTTATAAGATAATTTTTTTTTTAAGTCCTCGAATTTAGCTTAGGAAATTGGAGAACCCCATTAAGATAGATTTTGCATAATTGGTATTACAGATATGTCACATAGAGGAGAACCTAGAGTTGCCACCGTGACTAGAGTCGCATATGAAGAATTCGTTAGAAATGTCGAGGAAATTACCATTGGAGAGCATGTTCATCGCTTCCATAATAACTCTAGAGAAGGCTGTCCTCTGAGGGTTTCAAATAGATTATAACAATGTCATTAATCATTTGATTGGCACATTTGCATGTTTGGAGCATAAGGTTGCAAGTGACATACTTTGGAATTTGTTTCACATAGGCCAGTTAGATCTCACATTTGGTCTTTATGTGAAACATTGGTGGCATATTTTGAGCCCCGCATGGAACATCTTCTTGAGCAATAGAATGTTCAAGTTCAAAAGGAAGAGGATCCAGATGAGAAGGGTGACCCAGAAGAAGAGATGTCAAACTTGTTGAGATGTCTGATAGAGAGATGCCTAAGATGAGGATGAAATGCCTGAACTGGAGATGGTGTCTAAGCCAGAGTTTTGCATCACAGACAATGGTGATGATGTTTAGATCTAGTTGTAGTAGTTTCTTCAAGTTGCCTAATTGTATTTCCTTTCATTATTGTAATTTCCTCATTGGAGGATTTATGAAATTATTAATAATAAAAGATCTTTTCATTTTCTACATTGGATTTACACTATATAACTATTATTCTTGGTTAGTTGTGCACATTTTCAAGACATCACAATTTTGTTAATATTTATTTTGTAAAGGAAATGGCATGAAACAACCAAACTAGTATCATCAGAGACTTACTGCAAGCCGTCCGAGAACCAGGACAGGCTTACACTCATGCACAAGTTCCGGCACCTACAGCTCCTCAAGCTACTCAGACAGTGCCAACAATTGAATAGTTTAGGAGATACCGCCCACCCACTTTTGGCTACCGAGAAATGGTTAAAAACTCTGGAAAAATCTTCAGGCACATTTGTTGTCTAGAAGACCAAAAGGTTTTGTGCATAGAGTTTATGCAAGTCGGGAGGGCTAGCCATTGGTGGGCTTCAGTGTCACGAACAAGAGCTGAAGAAGAATAGTGAAACTTAACTTGGAATACAGTTCAAAACTGAACTTACTGAGAAGTGCTTTCCCCAGGCGCTCAGGGATCTTAAAGAGATAGAATTTCTTCGCTTAATCCAAGGGGACATGGATTTGATTGATTATGAAAGAAAGTTTGAGAACTTTCATGTGATGCTCCACATTTGGTTGCGACAGATGAGAAGAAAGCAAGGTGTTTTGAGAGGGGTCTAAGTCAGAAAATTAGGTAGATAGTAAGTGTCTTTGAGCTACCTACCTACCTGGAAGTAGTGAAGAAAGCTCAAGTAGTGGCCTTTTCAAGAATTAGGTTTGGAGGGGAGTAACCTCATAATAACCAAATGAAGAGAAAGTGGCATGAACAAAATTAGAATAAAGGCCAAACTCAGTATAAAAAGCTAAACAGCGGACCGAGTGTGGGTCAAACTGGTAGCACAATTCCTCAATGCCCCAAGTATAAGAAGTTTCATCGAGGAGAATGTTTATGGGGCAAAAGGGTGTCCTATAAATATGAGCAATCTGGCCATTTTGCCAGCGAATGTCACAATATGCCAACCAAGAATCTAGTACAGAATAAAAATGCAGAACAGGCTAAGAAAGGGAAGGCTATGGTATTTGCTATGAGCCATGACGAAGCTACCGAGGACCCAAATGTTGTCACAGGTATAGTAACTGTCTCTAGTATTCCTATATATATCCTGATTGATTCTGGTGCTACCCACTCTTTCATATCCACTACATGCCTAGCTAGAATAAAAATGGTAGGTAAAAGGACTGAAAATACACATGAAGTTAATCTGCTATCATGAGGGACTATAGGCACCAACAGAATAGCTAGAGCAGTACGTATAGATTTTGATGGAATGGTTATAAGAGCATATCTATATGTAATTTATATGAAAGACTTTGATATCATAATTGGTATGGACTGGCTAAGTAAAAACCATGCAACAATTATATGCCATGAAAAAAAAGTTAACTTTCGTAAACCTAGGGGAGAAGAGATTAAGTTCTACAGGTCTAAGATTAAGGCGCTATCTCGCCTTATCTTAGCTATAAAAGCAGAGAAACTGCTGTCAAAAAACAACCATCAGGGGTATTTAGTGAGTCTGCGAAGTACGACATCTAATGAGGTAATTCTAAGTAGGGTGCCAGTGGTACAAGAGTACCCCGATGTATTTCAGATAAATTACTAGGCATTCCACCTGATAGGCAAATAGAAGTTGCAATCGATCTTGTACCAGGAGGTACATCGGTCTCTAAAGCTCTATATACAATGGAACCTAAGGAGTTACAAGCATTGAAGATACAGTCGGAGGAATTATTGGAGAAAGAGTTTATCAGGCCTAGTGTATCACCCTGGGGGGCTTCGGTCTTGTTTGTAAAGAAGAAAAACGGGAGCATGAGGATGTATATTGATTATACGGAGTTGAACAAACTGACGATAAAAAATAAATACCCACTCCTCTGAATTGAGGATCTATTTGATCAATTAAAGGATACCGTTGTATTTTCAAAAATTGATTTGAGATCAGGATATCATCAATTGAAAACCAAGATGGAAGATAACCCAAGACTGCATTTAGAACCCACTATAGCATTACAAGTTTACAGTAATTCCATTTGGCCTAGCTAATGCCTCCCGCGGTGTTCATGGACCTAATGAATAGGGTCTTCCATCAATACTTAGACAAGTTTGTCTTCTTTTTTATTGATGACATATGAGCAACATGAAGGTCACTTAAGGGCTATATTGGAAACTTTGCGAGAGGAAAGGTTATACGCTAAAATTAAGAAATGTGAGTTTTGGTCAGCTTTTTGGGACACATTGTGACAGCTAGAGGAACCAAAGTGAATCCTTCTAAGGTGGAGGCCATAATGAGTTGGCCAAAACCTGCCAGTGCTAGAGAGGTCAGGAGCTTTCTTGGATTAGCCGGTTATTACCAGAGATTTATTGAAGGCTTCTCCAAGATAGCAGGTCCTTTGACTCAACTGACTTGAAAGGCTATTAAATTCCAGCGGATTGATAAATGTGAGCAGAGCTTCAAAGAGTTGAAGTTCCAATTGGTAACGGCGCCAGTTTTGGCTATACCTTATGGTTCTGATGGCTTTGTCATCTATAGTGATGATCCAAACTCGGGTTGAGTTGCGCGTTGATGCAAAAAGGGTAGGTAATAGCTTATGCGTCAAGGCAATTGAGACAATATGAGTGAAATTATCCGACGCTTTATTTGGAACTCGCGGCTATAGTGCACGTTTTAAGATTTGGCGTAATTACTTATATGGGTGCAAGTACGAAATTTACACTGACCACAAGAGCCTGAAATGCTTCTTCACCCAGAAGGAGTTAAATATAAAGCAACGATAGTGGTTAGAGTTGGCAAAAGACTATGATTGCATCACACATTGCCACCCAGGTAAAACAAATGTAGTGGCTGATGCCTTGAGCAGAAAAGGCGCAAGTCAACTGTTAGCCCTGGGGACAGTACAAGAATAGTTAATTGGCGATTTTCAAAATTTACAGATTGAAGTGATGACTTCGGCTATTCAAGGGTCTAGTAGGCTAGCGAGCTTAACAATCAAGCCTGATTTGAGAGATGGATTGTGCTAGCATAGAAAGGTGACAAATTTCTAGAGCCCAAAGACGAGCACATCAGGAATGAGATTTTGAGTGAAGCTCATTCCACCTCATATGTGGCGCATCCTGATGGGATGAAAATATATAGAGATCTGCATGATACGTTCTAGTGGAGAAATGTGAAATAGAGTATCGCAGAGTTTGCGTCGAAATGCCTGGTATTCCAGTAAGTTAAAACGGAACATCAAAGGCCATCGGGACTATTGAATCCTTTGGAACTCCCTGAATGGCAATAGGAGAAAATTTTCACGGACGTTGTCAGCCTTTCGAGGTCGCTTAGAGGTCACGATGTTATTTGGGTCATAGTGGATCGACTTACCAAATCAGCTCACTTTCTACCCGTTTGGATGACTTTCTGTTTAGATCAACCTGCATAGATGTTAGAGAGGTTGTTCAGGTCTATGGGTACCAGCATCTATTGTATTAGATAGAGATCCTTGGATCACTTCAAGGTTTTGGAAAAGCCTCTAGACAACTATAGGACCAAGTTAAATTTCAGTACAGCTTATTACCCATAAAAAGATGGACAGTTCGAATAGACCATCCAAGTGTTCAAAGACATGTTAAAAGCTTGCACACTAGATATAAGAAAACTTTTAGGACTAGATGTAGTTATGAAAACGGTAAGAAGGTGGATAAAATCAGAATGAGAATCACGGTAGCTCAAGACTGACAAAAGAGTTATGTCGATAAGGAAAGAAAAGATATTGAATATCAGGTCAGAGATTAATTGTTTGTTAGAGTGGCTCCTGTGAAAGGTGTCTTGCGATTTGGGAAGAGGGGAAAGTTGAGGCCTAGATTCATTGGGGCTTTTGAAATACTTGAGAAAGTTGGAAACTTGGCTTATCGACTGGCACTACCTCCAAAATTATCTGCAGTGCATGATGTGTTTCATGTCTCTATGCTTAAGAAATATGTCCACGATCCAAGCCATTTAATCAGTACCCAGTCAGTGGATGTGAGTACAGACTTGACTTATGATGAGGTTTCAGTATGTATTTTAGAAAGGAAGCTCCAAACTATCAAGAGACGAGATGTTCCATTTGTCAAAATCTAGTGAGATAAATAGGGGGTAGACAAGGCTACTAGGGAGAAAGAAAAAGATATCCTAGCCAAGTATCCTTACACCATAGATATAGCAAGTTAAATTTTAAGGATGAAATTTTTTTTAGAGGGCAAGATTGTAGCAACCAAAAATTTTTGATATAAATTTTAATTACCTTTTTGTAAAGTCACTATAATCTTTCGATAAACAATTTTTATACTTGCGTTCGTCTAGTTAAACATTGAAGCCCAAATTTATATTCCCATCTCAAGCCCAAGAATTTCTAAGTCATTTTTAATCTAAAATTCATTTGATAGTTCACTTAATCCATTTACCTAATTTTAAGCCTAATATAATCCATTTTTATTCACATATTAACAACTTGTTTTTTTCTTTTAAAATATTTCTTGCAAATTTTCCATTTTTAGACAACTAAGAATCAACCATCTAGTGAAAAAATGGTACTGATCACTAAATTTTCCACAGATAAACGCTCATCAATCAATCACCTATCAATTATAAATTTTCTTAAACAAAATTTATGAGCAAATTGCTTTAATCCCTCCCCTTTCCTTCCTCATTTCTCCCAAATACCAGTATAAAAAGAGTCTTCATTCACCCTTACTACCACAAGCGAAATCATTCAGACCACATAATATTCACGCAGACTCCTGATTATTATTCGATTTGAGCCAGTAAGTTTCTCCCTTTGCAGCCACGCCGGAATACTACACTGCTAGCCACGCACACTTCTAAACTCACTTAAACCCATTACCAAGTCTTACCTATACACCTAGGAGTGTAGCAACATGACTAGTGTCTGCCCTTTTGCCGAAATATCACTCGCCGGCGTCGATTTTGTCACAAGCACGCACGCACACCATTGTCTCCCAAGCACTCTCTGTTCTTGATTTTTGAAATTGGATTATGACGATTTTGCGGTCAAGAATTTAAAGTTAGATATTATATTAAATCAATTTTGCACTTAGGTCCCTAAAGTTCCTAGATTTACCCATCAAGTCCTAAAGCTTTTCAACTTAGTTAGAAGGGTTTTCAACTTTCTGTTCTCATAAATCACATCCTAAAGTTTAGCATTCACCTTTTAGTCTCAGTCCTAAACTATTTCAGAATTTCAATTTGGTCCTTAAATTTTATATTTCTTTTCCATACAGAATTATTTTCACTATTCTAAGATAATTAAAATTTCTTTTTGGCTAGACAAGACGCGAGTGTAATTAAGGGACTTCAAGACTTTTGCTCGAACTCGAAAAGCTTCTTTGAGGTAGGTTCTTTTTTTTTAAAGAAAATCTATTTATTTAAAACTTGCACATTTTTAGTTAATTTATATGGCAATTATGTACATTAAACTGTAATTATGAGAAGTATGCAATATGCATGAAATTGTTTTTATATAAAGAATTAGAATATTTTGCTTAAGCATGAGAACTTACATATTAAATGCATGAAAATCTGCATTTTGAATGTACGACTTTATCAGAGACTTGAGACCCTGTATTTGAGAATTTAATTGCATGTTTTTAAATGTGCTATTGCTATGTAAGTTGACCATTCTATGCGCTGATCATTCTATGAAATACTCACCCTTTTTATAAATCAATAAATTTTCAAATTTTGGAGCTGGAGGTGCGAAAGGTGGTGGATATTAAAAAGTCATTTACTAAGTTCGGCTTTATTTAAGTTTTATCATCAAAAACTTTGTCATTTAATTTGGGATTTTATGCAGAACAAATTTTATTATTTTATCCAAATAAGAATTTTCGCGCTTTACCGTTAATTTTTAGCACTCAGATCATTTGCAAAGTTGTTAGAAATCTGAGTATTTAGAATTTGGGCCGTTACAAAGGCCGTGTATACGGACGATGAATGTAGAAGTTAATTGAATCTGATGATCTACGTGTATTGAATTACATGTAATGAAACTCAGAACATAATAATGCATGACACTATCTAATTACAATGAATCCAGAAGACAAGAGGAGAAAGGCATAACATGGTTTGCGTTTAAAAGCTATGCATGAGGAATTGAGAATAAGATGGAGTGAATTTATAGAAAAGAGTTGATAAATTCCTAGTTTGACCAAGGGACATAAATTTTAGTGCATAAGAATTTCATGTGTAATGGTAGTTGACGTTGGAGATGAAATATGAAATAATAATGGGCCGAGATAATTTGCATGAGGATTTTATAAAAGAATTTAGAGAGTTTGGACTAAAATTTATTGGGTGGAAAAGATTTATAGTTTTGAAAATAAATTATTTACTATAAAATTTATTTAGGCTTTAAAATATATAATTTGACTAGACTGACTAGACGACCACCAAGTAAATAAGCTATAAAATAGGTAAGATTTTAGCGACACATTATTATTTGATAAAATTTTATGTTTAAAATTTTTCGGTTGCTATAGCTAACCTAGCAATGGAAACAGAAATTAAATCTACCATTGACATGAAAATTAAAAAAAAATTATATATATAAAACAGATTCAGAGAAATGAATTAATACCTCACTTGACTAGAATATCTCCTTTAGTGGCATAACATATCTAGAGTCCATTTCTTCGTCTCAGACATAACACTTAAAGAAGAAACTTGGTTGAGTTTCTGTGAAGAAGTATCCCCACCAACCTCCAACCTCCAATAATTCAAAAAATAAGGTACAATTAATGAAGGTAAGCAATTAGATAAGTACAATAGGAACAACTCAATGGAATGTATGGTTAACAGAGAATACATGCCCTGGAAATCAACTACTTCAGGCATCTCAATATCAAAAATCAGTTTGGTTGCATAAAAAGTATTAGAAAGGCCTGCATCGCCTAAAAAAATAATATTAACAAATTATAGAACAAAAAAAAAGACAACAGCAGAATATGTAACTAACCACGATAAAACCGAGAACGGCAGAGCTGCATTATAAATATCACAAGTGCTTCAATAGGGTTTTCCAAATAATTAGTCAGCACACCAACATACTCATCTCATACAGTGTAGTTAAGTCATCTATCACTATTAAATGAACATTCATAAAATTAGAACAACAATTAAATGAGTTATTATTCCCAAGCAGCTAAGACTAGTATCAGTATTAAAGGTACATTCCTAAAATCAAAGCAACTATTAAATCTACAATTGGTTTCACATAGTACTAGCTATTTCACATGTGCGTTGCACGGGATGATCATAGCAAGTAATATAAACAAATCAAGAAAATCAAATTGCATTGTATGAAAAAAATTCAGACCTTATATGTTTGATCATATATGTGTGTAAAGAAAAACATTATATGTGTTATATATCCGTATAATGATATAGTCGATAAATGTTAGAAAAAAATTATTACTTCCCCGCCACATCAAATAATTCCCCTCTTATTTTTCACCTAGATTAAAAACAATTAATTAATATTTTTGAAAAGGTACTATTTTGTGCATATTTCATTTGAGTTAAAGATTATTCCATAATTGATTAAGATTAATCCATATTCGATTTTAGCTAAAGAAATAGTGAAACTGTGTTGTTTCTTCCCTAGCTATTTCACATGTGCGTTACACGGGATGATAATAGCAAATAATATAAACAAATCAAGAAAATTAAATTGCATTGTATGAAAAAGATTTAGACTATAATATTTGATCATCTATTTGTACAAAGAAAAACATTATAAGTGCTACCCGTTAGACGATATAGTCGATAGATGTTAAAACAAAGATTATTACCCCCTCCCCCCCGCGACATCAAATAATTTCCCTCTCATTTTTCACATAGATTAAAAATAATTAATTAATATTTTGAGAATGTACAATTTTGTGCATATTCCATTTAAGTTAAATGTTAATCCATAATTGATTAAGATTAAGTCATATTTGATTTAAGTTAAAGAAATAATGATAAAAATCACTGATTAAAGTTATCCATACTTAATTCAAGGTGAAGAAACATTAATAAGAATCATGGACTCATTGTGAGAGGATATGTATAGAAAGCTTAGACTAAGAATCAATCATAGTTAGGGAGTTTGAATATTGGAAGAGATAAGATAATCAAATATTATAAGAGATTGGGTAGGTGAGAGGATATGTATAGAAAGCTTAAATTAAGAATCAATTATATCTTATATCTAGGGTGTTTGAATATTGGAAAAAGTTAAGAGAGTAGAGTTATATAAACTTAGATATGTGAGAAAATATATAAAGAAACCTAAAATTTAAAATCAATTATGCAAATCACATGTACTTGAAAAAGATAAATTATTTTGGGTAAATCGTGTGATTTAATCTTGACATAAATAAGAAAATTAAATCTCAATAAATGAGGATTGTAAAAAGTTAAGTATAGAAATACTTAAATTTTAACAAATATATAACCTTGAAATAGATAGCATGGAAATCGTGTGATTTAAGATTAAAAATTAACAGAGAATTAGATAATAAAATTATATTAGAAAATTACATATAGAAAGTTTCAATTAAGAAGCAATAATTTAAGTTACGAATTTAATTATGAGAAATGTTCTGATTCGTGAATGCTTTTAATGTATTAGATAATATAATGATGTAAAAATAAGAGTTAATACTAACCTTGAAGTTGGGCAACTTAATCTTGCAAGTTATTATAAAATTGAATTATAGTAAATTAGTTTTGTGTGACAACAGGTTAGAAAATTTTAGACCGTAGTAAATATGCTTTAAACGACAAACTGAGGTACATTGACTCGTATAATTATGATTTGATACCTAAAATTGATTAGATGATAAATTAATATAATGATACCCATATCTAATGAAATATTATTGAATCTAATTATCTGGAACAAAATCAATATCCAAATTAACATAAATATATAGTTTATGTCAAATAAAAAATGAAAGCCACTATACTAGAATATATAAGAAGTAATTTATTTGTTCAAAATCGATACATTACAACAGAAAATAAAACAACAAAAACTTCATGTATAGAATAGAATAAAAAACTATTGTCAATAGATACATATTCAAAGGTACAATGTACCAAGTGATCGTTATGAACTCGAATGAACAATGTGTAGTGGACACAAAAATCTAACTTAAAAATGGCATACATACATCTTATTGAGAAAATAAAATGAAGTGTCAAGAGGGGACCAATAAAATGACAGAAAACAAACTTCATCTAGCATGCGGGGTTAGTGAACTTCAATCAGAACTTCTGTTGAATATGTTGTAGATGATGGCAGCCCATATTTACAGCAGTATACTTTGATGACAAGACAAGATCAAGTATTTTACTATTCTTGACTGCAATATAAGTGTTTAAAAATCTGTGATAAAACAAACTAATGACGGAAAATGTAATAAGTAGAGGGATTCTAGATTAATACTTGAAAAAATTTATGCAAGGAGTAGAAGGAAATATTGATACAACTGATAGGTATAAACAAATCAAAACATGCCTTATATGAAAAGCCAATCCAAACATGCCTTAGGATCATATGTTAGATCGAAACAACTTAAAAAAAATCACAGCAATAGTAGAAGTAGCAATGAATACTCCAACTTCGCGGTAACTAGATATAGTAGGAATCCTACAGATAAGAACTAAAGAAAAAATAAATACAGCAATCCAACAACCAATGCACACAAAAATAAGTTAACATAGTCCTTCAAAGGTAACCTACACAATATTTAATGAACTAACAACACACGGATCAATTAACTTGGTATGCACCCCATACACTTACTGGCAGCCAACTCAGTTCAAGACCAATAAAAAGTCATAAGCTAATTAGCTATGTGTGAGACAGCTTACATCGGAAAAATGAATAAATAATTATAGATTTCATCAAATTATCAAAGAATCTATAAAGGAATTATCAACAGGGAAAGGAACTACCAAAAGAATATTTATCAAGGAATTACAAAAGAATATGAATTAATCGTACCTCCTCTTCCAGCAATACCAAACCACTTTCTACAGACAAGAAGATCAAAAGAGATTATGATAAAAATTATTGAAGATAACACTATCTTAAATAAGAAAAATGGAGGAAACCCTAAAATAAATAGGCCTAGAGATCTCAATTTAGGGATTGTATGTAACTCAAACAGTTAGGTAAGTTACCAAGTTAAACACGGTGAAACAAAAGAAAGCTATATACACTTGCCTGAGTATACGGGGTCCGATTGACACAAATATTAAGGACAAGCATATATATTTACGTGAATCAAATTTATTGTTGGTCAAATAAGGAAAATTAAATATTTTAAATGAAATTAGGAAACATATTTGAATTAGGAACTTACTTGAATTGGGAATAAATCAAATCTCTTGCATAATGAACATAGTGTTTATCCCTACTGCCCATAAGTTAGGACTGAAGACTGAATTAGGACTCTGAAATTTACCTAAATGATTACTCTAAAATTTGAAATGGTTATATCCATTGAAATATTATGGCAAATGGATCAATCAATATATAAAAATCAGTAAATTTAAATTAGGGTTTCAGATTTATACAAAGTGTGGAGCAACTTAACTAAATTCAAATAAAAGATAAGGATAATATATACACGATTCATACAAATCAAACGTCTTGTAGATCTAAGCTCGACCAAGGACTCCATAGAAATTAGGTAATTGAATACGCGAAAAACCATGGAGCTTATAAGAATAAGCACAAATTTCTTTGGGAAAGATCCAAGAGACAACGAACATGAAAGAAGATGGGAACATATTGACACGGGTGCAGATTCGAAAGTAAGGAGAACGAAAGGAAGGAAAGAAAAAAATCTACGTCTGAATGAAACCCAAAAAAGAGAAATGGAAAATTAATAAAAGGAAAGTAAGAAAATGGAAAAAGGGGAATGAAAAAAATAGTAATAGGAAAGTCTTTAAAAATAGAAAAGGATAATAAAAAGGAAGTGGAAAATTAAAAAAATGGAAAATAATAAAATCAAGGGCCACGATTGGAGGGGGAAATGATCGGCTAAGATGCATAAGACTAAATCAGAAAGTGAAATAGGTGGGAAAATGAAAAGAGGAAGCTATCCTCCTTTTATGTATATATAGATATAGATTTAAATCTATAACTTAATAAAATAAAACATATACAAATACAACTAACTCATTTCAAAATTGCTAATCACAATTGTAAATATCACATTTTAATGATCTCAATAACTTAATAAAATAAAACATTTGAAAATTCAACGAACTCATTTAAAAACAGAAAACAAGAGCAAGACTTGAGAAGCAATAACTCTTGGTCATGGAAGACAAAGTCAAATGATTGTGTTGCCCTTCCCGAAGGGAAAAAATCTCTTACATGCCCTACTTGTATAACTTCCCTAATTACATCTGCAAGTTAATACTTAAGATATAAACTTCAGAACTAAAAGGAGCAGAGAACACCAAACAACTTAGGAAAACTATAAATAATTACCAAAGAAGGTTTGCTCATGTTCACTATTAACTGACAGTATTTCAGAAATGGCCTAAAGTTGAACAACTCTTTCTAGAAAATATCAACCCATGTAGTCTCCTTAAAGTAGAGCATCTAGCAATGAGGATTAGGCTTATAGAATTCATTATTTAATTTCACATCCAAGTGACAGATACCATACAAATATTGTTCATTTAACATCGAGTCAAATTCAAGAACCAACCTCCGAGCAACGGAAGCTTGAATTCTTGTACCCTTTAAAAAAAGACAATTAAAGCACACGACTCTATTAAACACAGCACAGATAAATACAACGTAAATCATGGTAACAATGAAAATGCTACTAAATTAGAGTGGAAAAAATAAAGAACAATAAAGCAACCTAAACAGTGGAACAATATAAATATTAAACTAAAATTAATAATGCAGTTTGAACTTTGAACAAAATCAGAAATATATGCATTCTATCACGCATCTGTCAAAATATTTGCAATCAAAATGTGGAATATATTATATGCTAATTATTTCCATGTTTGAAGCCATTTGTATAACTCACAGTCATGTTATGTGGTTAGTCAAATTAGTTTTTCATTTTGTATGGTCAGCCACCAGCTAGTGTATGTAATTTTCCCATTTTGTATATAATAAGGTTTTACAAAATAATAATCGATTCTTCCCAAACTTAAAATTGGATTTTGCATACTTCATAAAATTAATAAAATGTGGTAAGTATCTATATCAAGAAAAATACATACCCAAATCAAATGTATAAAGTAAATTATAACAATGGTAGGTTTTTCATAATATATTAGGACCAATAAACCAAAAAAAAAAGGGATATGCAGTAAAAATTTCAGAGAAAACACCTCTGCACCATGTTTCTATCTTCTAATTTTGGAACCCACTTTCCAAAACTCATAGTAATATGATTACTATCATAAATAATATTAAAAGAACGTAATAGAATTCCAAAAAGTAAAAGAAACATACCTCTTGAAAAGAAGAAACTTCCAAGGAAAAAAAACAAATGCGATAAAAAATGTCGTACCTCTTGATCAGCAAAAACAAACTCGACAGAGTGTATGTCTTTCGGATAATTACGACACGGCCCATACCACTTTTGGACTAGTAGGAATGTCCACTCACAACGCCTATCGTCCACATCCTTGAGGAGAGTCCAAATAGGTGCCATGGAAGTTGAATACAGCAAAAAACAGAGAATAAAAATAAATAATATTAAACTCCCAGCCGTGAAAAGAGAGAAGGACGATTAGCGTGAGTAGAAGGAGAGAACATCTATGGGTATAAATAGCCAGAACTTCTTCAGTGTTAAACACGCAATAATCGAGGATAGGAAATTCTAAAATTGGATAAAATCAAATGTAAATCAATTATCACAAACATAAGATGCATATCACCTAAACAATTCACGAATAAAAGAAAGTAAATTGAATTATAAACGAATTTGAATTGACCCATAAAACCAGTAATATGAAGACCTTCCATAGACACTCTTCCATATCGAGCAACACAATCGCATTCATCCGTCACGGAGAGGAAAGCAAGAAGGATAATTACAAACCCATAGTAAAACATCTTCAAATCATAAGAGAAAATAAGCGTTATCAGATAAAGAAATAAAAAATTAGCACACCAAATCTACTGCAATAGAGAGAATAGGCTGATACGATAGAGGCGCAATTACTGGGGAATTGATAAGAAAAACGCTTTCACACAGGAAGGCTATACCATAGGCATCACAACAATTAAAAGCAAAATGTCTAGAATACCCCATTTTGACAATTTGAGCGGGAAAACTATGTACAACTGTACTGCGGCTAATTTGCTTTAATTAATATGTAGATTAATAAATAATAAAATAATAATGATGAGTGAAGTAAAAAAAAATATTTAATAAAGAATAAGGGATTTTCAATCCCTTCTCTAAAAAATCAGTTGGGTAATACCACTTTTGAAAAATTCATGTCAACTAGCCTCCATCCACGGTGCCAGATAGTGATTCTCAGATTGTCAGATCGCAATCTGAATATAAATTATGTTCCATCGCAATAAAATCTCTCCATGTTCAATTGAGTCTCAAAAAGTGCAGTAACAAGGATGGTTGGTTAATATATAAGAGAAATCAATACACATGAATGTTAACATCGATGTAGTTCAAAGGATTTTCAGTAGGTTGGCACGTCGGCAAGCATCCAACAACATAATTGTGAATAGGTCCACAAAATAAGAAATTTAGAAAGAGAAGTACAAATAAAGATATAGCTCCCTTCAAGAACTTATCAGCATTTGAGAATTAAATATAAGAGATTATGTTCAAATCTTATTCTAATTCCTTCGAATTATGTTGTGTTCCAACATCTCATTTTATCTTTGATTTTTTATTCTGATTGTATCTATTGTTTCAATTTTTCTTTGATTATGGTTGCTCCATCTAGTTTTTCAATTTTGTGGTTGTTTGACGAGTGTTTGTGAAGGTTTTCCATTTGATTTTAGATCGGAAGTGGTGATTTTCATATTAGTGTTGGTATTTTTGTGGTTGCAGTGGTGGATATGATGGTTTCGTGGTTGTTTGTGGTGTTCAGCTGAGTTGTTGTGATGGTGGTGTTGTGACCCAGTGTTTTGATGAGTTATTATGTTGTTAGCATGACCGGCGAGTCATAGCTTATCGGAATTGTGATTGGCAGGAGTTATGCCTCGTCGGAGTTATGTTGTGACTCGCCAGCAAATCTAATGGTTGTTTTGTGTGTGGCCGGTGGTTGTGATAGTGGTGGTTGGTGGTGGTGAATTGTGACTCTGTGTTCAAGTGAGTTATGGTAGATGTGTGTTGTGACTTAGTGTTCCAACAAGTTGCTGTTATGGCGGTGGTGTGACTGATGGTCTCGTAACAATTTGTGACCAACAGAAGGTCACAATAATTGATCGCAGTCACAATAATTGGTCACAATAAAGTCACAATTGGTCACAATAGAGTCACAATTTGACACCTGATTTTTACAACCAAAAAAAAAAATGATATACCTTGATATTATAAATGGTGTAAAAAAATATGGGTGTTTAATATATCCACTAGTATACCTCGATACTACTATACCCTTGATTTTTTTATTTTCACTCTAAGTCACCAACATTTTAATTTTTATATAATTTTATCCTCATTTTTTTGGTCGTATGGGATCCCAACTTTTCATTTATTTTCATTTTATATCCACATTAACACTTTTCGTTCCCAACATTTTAATTTGTACGGTTTATAGCTTTTAAAATTATCATTATACCCTTAATTTTTTAAATAAAAATTAAAGAACAATAGAAAATAAAGACTCCACTCACTCTAACCTACCCTAATACAACCCACAATAGCAAGAAATAATGATAGCAAAAGACCCAATCTATATGGCCTCGGTGGATATACAATCCATATTTAAAAAAAAAAGTTGTCGATCTAAGTAATCAGATTGGATTTCTTGATCTACCACAGATGATGTGGCAAATACATATTGGTGTCCACCCAAAAAAACTAATTTTTGATTTAAAAAAAATCTGACCTAACTCTAATACTCTAATTCTAATTTCTTGTTCCTCTGTGTGATATATTATCACACAGATTTGCTCACAAACAATTATCTATCCAAATCTGATGAGCATAATGGATCAGGATAGATAAAGGGAAGAGAGTAGAAGAGTGAGGACAGACAAAAAATTAGGATTAAGACATTAAGGTTCTGTTTCATTTTTGTGAATTGAAAATGAGTTTTTTTCCTTTGGTAGATCTACCCTGATCTGCATCCACTATGTAATTTGTGATGAATCAAAAAAAAATCTAATCTAATCCAATCTGATCTATTGCACTTATCCTTGAATTTGACACTTTTTTTTTTACTTGGATTATGTATCCATCAAATTTGGTGTAAATCAAGCTTAGACAACTCTTTCAGAGGTCGTCATTAGAGTGGGATGGGCTAGGATAGTTGTAGTTCTTATTTTTTATTGTTGTTTATTTTTATTTTGATTTAAATAATTAAGGATTAAATAGAAATTTTAGAAATTAACATCAGTGATTGAAAAGTAGGGGCTGAAGCTGTTAGTTGGGATGTAACGTGACAATCCATGAAAGGTTGGGGTCCTAACACCAAAAAAAGAGATGTGAACCCCCTTAGTATATGGATCAAGAAATACCACATGTATTGAAATCTCCCAAAAAAGCTAAAGATTCGCATTATTTGATCTTGAACTCAATCCAACCAACACAAGTAAAACTAGGAAATGAACCGTAATCCCCCAAGAGTAATGGAAGAACGCACTCATGATATAGGATCAAATTCTAAAGAGAAATCAACCCTTAAAAGTTATATTAAGTTGAATGAAGAACCTTGAATTGGAAGAGAATTTTAATAGCCTCCATAACGTTTTACAATAACCAAGCTAACCCTAGAAGATAAGAAATGGTTCCTAGTTATACTAGAGGGCATTTTGGAACCTAAAAAACTACAAGCAAAATGAGAAAACAAGACAAAAATAGGCTCAAAAATCGGGTGAAAAATCCACCCCGCTGGTGAGGCCACACTGGCCATTCTGCCCTTGAGGATGTCTTCTTGTGCGAGCGCACTGCTCTTGCGGGGTGGACGAACTGAAGGTTCTGCCCAAAACAGCCCAAAAAAATCCCACGGTGCATGATAGGTGCTTTGTTAGGTTGTTTAATTTCTCCATACTAGTAGTTTATTATGTGTTTTGTTATGTTAAAATACTTATTTATGTTCAGTTTATTTATATGTATAGGAAAAAGAAAATAATTAAAAAAGAATCGAGTTTGGGCATACTTTGCAAGAATTTTAGAGCTCGGGGACCAAGGCGTTTGGCAGCAAGACTTGAGGGACTGAAAAGAACAAAAAAGGATGAGACACGGTGCGGCTGCACTACACAGGCTGGCTGAACACGCGACGCGCGGTGCACTCGCACCATACTATCGGTCTTGTTTTGAAGACCTCGTGCGGCCGCATGGTTCCAATGTGCAGCCGCATGGGCTGCTTGCGCAGAATTTCCTTCGTTTCCTTGTTTTATTAGTACTCTTTTATGGTATAATTTGTACACAGCTTTTATTCATTCTCTTAGGGTTTTTAGACTCTATAAAAGAGGTCAAGTCTTAGGAATAAAAACATAACTTCACACAACTTCATATAATTATTTACTTTACATCAAAAACAATTTCAGAGGAAGATTTTCCCGAGTTAGCACACGAGGCTAACTTCTTTCTTCCTCTAGTTCGAGGGGATGTTGTTGCTACTTCTTGTTTTTAATTAATCAATTCTAGTAACATTGTTTCTTACTCTTCTATGAAATTGATTGTGTCATTCTATTTTTCTTATTTATGAATGTTAATTGTTCGACCTAGTTTAGGCCTACTATGTTGAATGATTAATGTTCTATTGCTAGATTTGGCAATTCAATCCGTAATTGTTGTTTCTCCTAATTCTCGTAGCAACTAATAATTGTTAATCGTTAGGGATAACACAACCTAAGTTAAATAAATTAAACTTGTGAATTTATTGCTTATATTAACTTATTTTCCTAATTTTTCATGCAATCGTTGTTTTAAATCTAGAGATCTTAATTTAGGTTATCCAAATGGTTAGGTATAATTGAAGAGTTTATTTTGATTAGATAAACTTAAGGGAAAATCCGGGTAGCAGAACTTATTGTTGCCTAGAGTTGATAGTTTACAAGGAAGTGGGAACGACGTTGCAATTGATTACTATCTTTTATGTGAAGTGCATAGCTGAACCAAGAACCGGAGTTATCATTCATGTTTTTACTTCTACTTGAGTTTTAGTTGCTTTTATTCTTTTTATTAATTTTCGTTCAATTTCACAAAAGCTTCCTTTTCACTAGTTGACACAAAGCACTTAGATTTATACAATGTTCTCTATGGGTTCGACCCTTGCTCTCCGCTTCTACAAATTATTTTAATTTTAATAGAGTAAGGTATTTATTATTTTGGTGCATTCAACACATACCAGTGTGGCAGCATGGGTGATGTCATGCGGCCGTACAGAACTTCCAAAATTTGCTTTTTTAGTCCTATAACTTCCTGAATTGATCTTTTAATCCTCAAGCTCCATTTCTTCCATATGATTGGTCCTTGCTTCAATCAAAATGATTTCTCTTGGCTTTATTGCATCCTAATCAAACCCGGACTTCAAATCTTCTCCTATTTGAGCTTGATTTATGAGATATTGTACTAGTCCCGCCATTGACTCTCGAATTTCTTTGGCCCTTGATTGCGTAACGGGGCTCATCGGTACACGGATCGAGCTTTGACTTTCTCGAATCTCATCATCCCCTCTCTCTTGAGAATGATTTTCCCTCAAATCATCACTACATCAAAAGGAGATACAGGAACATTAAAAGTGGCGGAAACACTATACTCACTTGGAAGATCAAGCTTGTAGGCATTGTCATTGATTTTCTCAATGATTTGGAAAGGACCATCGTCACGGGCTTGTAGTTTGGGCCTTCTTTAGTTGGGAAACCTTTCTTTTCTAAAGTGCAGCCACGCTCAATCTCTTAGCTCAAAAGTGACATGTTTTCTCCCCTTGTTAGCATAAGAAGCATATTGCTCATTTTTCTTCCCAATTTGGAACTTTACCTTTTCATGAAGAGCTTTTACCAACTCAGCCTTCTTCTTTCCATCTAAGCTATTTCTTTCATCACTAGGTAAAGGAATCAATTCCAAAGGAGTCAAGGGATTAAAGCCATAAACAATCTCAGAAGGTGAAAATTGGTAGTAGAATGCACACTTTTATTATAGGCAAACTCAATAAAAGGCAAACTCTCCTCCCAACTTTTCAAATTGCTTCTAATGATGGTTCGTCAGAGTTGTGTCAAGGTCCTATTTACTACCTTGGTTTGGCCATCGGTTTGAGGGTGACAAGTGGTTGAAAATAATAGCTTAGTCTCCATTTTCCCCACAAAACCTTCCAAAAATGACTAAGGAAATTCCTATCGCGTCCGCCACTATACTCCTAGGAACTCCATATAGCCTAACAATTTCTTTAAAGAATAAGTCGGCAATACAAGTAGTATCATCAGTTTTATGATGGTCGCGTGTCGAATGTACCAAAATAATAAATACCTTACTCTATGAAAAATTAAAATAATTTGTAGAAACGGAGAGTAAGGGTCGAACCCACATAAAATGTTAGATAAATCAAAGTATCTCGAGTCATCTAGTTTAAATGGGAGTTTTGTGAATATTAAACTAAAATTAATAAAAATAAAAGAATAAAGCAAATAATAAACATTCGAAAAGATAAGTAAGAAAATAAACGTTAACTCTAGCTCTTGGTTCAGTTATGCATTTCACATAATCAATTGCAAAGTTACTTCTACACTCTTGCAAAATTATCAACTATAGGCAATAATAAGTTTTGCTACCCGAATCTTCCCTTAAGTGTGTCTAATTAAAATAAATTCTACAATCAGACATAATTATTTGGACAAACCTAGAATAAGTTCTTTAGATTTAAAATAGTGATTACATGAAGAATTAGGAAAATAAGTTAATCTAAGCAATAAATTCACAAGTTCGATCTATTTAACTTAGGTTGTGTTATCCCTAATGATTAATAATCATTAGTTACTATGAAAATTAGGAAAAACAACAATTATGGATTGTATCTCAATTCTAGCGATAGAACATTAATCATTCAACATAGTAGGCCTAAACTAGGTTAAACAATCAACATTCATAAGCATGAAAAATAGAATAACACAATTAATTTCATAAAAGAGCAAGAAACAACATTACTGAAATTGATTAATCAAAAGCAAGAAGTAGCAACAACGTCCCCTTGAACCGGTGGAAGAAAGAAGTTAAAGCTTTGTGTGCTTACTCGGGAAAAACTTCCTCTGAACTTGTCTTTGATGTAAAATAAAAATAATATGAAGTTGTGTGAAGTTATGTTTTTGTTCCTAAGACTTAACCCTTTTATATAGGGTCTAAAAAGCCTAAGAGAATGAATAAAAATCGAGTACAAATTATACCATGAAAGAATTCTAAGGAAACAAGGAAAATTAGACAAATCCGTTCACGCACAGGGGCAGTGCGGCAACACAAGCCAGCGGTGTGGATTCTACTAGGAAGCTGCTCGCTGGTGTGGGCGCATGGATCAGCAAGTTCGCCTGTACCAGACCTTCTGCTGGGGCTGCCTAAGTTTACTCCTGCGGTGCGGCCGTATGAATATGCAGGGCAGCAGCACCGTGTCTTTCATTTTTCTGGCCCTTCAAGTTTTGATGCTTAACGTCTTAGTCCCCAAAGCTCCAAAATCTTAGCAAAGTATGCCCGAACTTGTTCTTTTTTATTATTTCCTTGATCCGACGACAAATAAACAAACTAAAAATAAGTAAATATTTTAACATAATAAAACACACAATAAACTACTAGTGTGGAGAAATTAAACAATCTATAAAACACCTATCAAATTCCCCCACATTTAAACCGTTGTTCATCCTCGAATAATACACAAAATACTAATATAAACATTAGATTTTCCCTGTTGTACACAAGGCAAACAACTTAACATTATGGTCATAAAAAATTAAGGTAGCTCGCCTAATAAAAAGTCCCCAAAGCAATGCAAGAGTTGTGAGAATTTTTTTCTTCCCACAAATAAAAACTAACCCTTTGAAACTCATAAAATGTCATGAACAAGGGTACTCAAGCAACCTTTAGAATCATGAACCACAACTTTTACCTGGAATAGTATAAACCTAATAGGCCGACTCTCACGGATAAATCCACTTCGTTAAAGTGTTTAAGGGTTAAGTGTTTACACTCAAGATTCTATGCAAAAGGAGAGTTCTACCATAAGCTTGCAAGATTTCTTATTCTCCATCACTTAGGTGCACATGCATGACACAAATCAAAAGATCTTTTAAGGGTTGTAATGGGGCTAACGGTCAAGGTGGGAAAAATTTGAGAATGAACCATTGGAACTAGTAGAATACAAAATTTATAACATTCAAGCCCATATCTCAAGTGAAACCACTATTCCTTTTCTTTTTCAAAATTTCTAGCATTACCTATGCAAGAATAACAGATCCCAGCCTTCAAAAATAACACAAGCCTTAATTCAAAACGAAGGACCCTTTATTTCATTCTTTTTTTTCTTTCTGCAAAAAACTTTCGTTTTTATTTTATTCTCTTTTTCCCATTGCCACTTTCTTTCTTTCTTTTTTTCACGTTTCTCAACACAAAATTTCACTTTCTCCTTTTTTCCATTTTTTTTTCTTCTTTTTTTTCAATTGTTTTTCTCTTCATTTTTTCTTTCTCTCAATTCATCAACCCGTCCTTATTTTTTTCATAACAAACCACACTAGCCTATTATATCATCAAATTTCATCACGACCTCATCAATAACTTACAACTCTCCCACATTTACTTCTTATCCTCCCCCAAACAACAAAAACAATCACCAATCCACTAATCCATTGCTAAGGTAAGGATATACATTATTTTAAGCTCAAGACTAGTATTAAAGGGTGTAAAGAAAGAATTAGGCCATAAAGCTCAAAGCGGTTATGCAACAGATAATTAATTGATAATGTAGGCTTTTCAGTTAAAGTGGTTAAAAAATAAAGAATGCGTTCATCATATTCATGTAATGCATGTAACAATGCAGTCTCAAAGAGAAATAAAGCAAGTTTTAGAGAAACAAACCCATGTAGCGCTTTTGTTTAACGTCATTGGCTCGACCTAGCCTTTCAGTGGCTAAACGGTATAGGTCTTCTACAATATCATGTTCTACAATATCATGTTGTCATCTGGAACATTTCATAATCCATTCTTCGGATTCACTTCAGGTTGAGATGACAATTTCCCTCATATTTGAGCCTCCAATTGATTAATTGTAGTTGCTATTTGGCTCATTTGGTTCTCCAAGTTGCTGGCTTTCATTTCCTATTGAAATCGTAAAGCATTAGTAGCCAGCGTTTTAACTATCTCTTCTAATAACATACCTGGATTAGGAGGTTACTGTGGTCTTTGTAGGTACTGTCCTGGTTGCCTAGTAGGAAAGAAATTTTGGGGTCAGATCTGTCCATCGCTTAGATTGGGCCGATCCCTCCAACCAAGATTGTATGTGTTGGAATATGGATTGTAAAGTCGGTTTTGGTATGGAAGGGGTCCCACTACATTCACCTCTGTAGCATATTCCTCTTACAATGTTGGGCAGGCATCAGTTGGATGCCCCACCATCGAACATACTCTACAAGTTTTCACCTGTTGTGTATTCCCTATAACAAGTCGTCTAACAAGAGAAATGAGTTCAGATATTTGATTTTCAATTGATGAACTTTGTACCTCATTCACCTTCTTGATAGGCGCATCATTCCTAGTGCCAAATTGCTGAGAATTCTTAGCCATGTTAGATGTCACGCCCATGCTAATTTTTACAATTTTCTTGAATTATTCATATCAGTGAATAAATTCGAGAGCGGAAGCTTCAATACAAACAGCGGGGACGGGACGTACAAAACAAACAAAGTGTATTTGTCTTGTAGAGTTTAACAAAATAACATTACAACTAGATTTTTCAATAAAATGTAAAGAAGACAACAAGTATATTAATAGGTGTAGTGCATTGATTAACAAAGCAAAGCTAGATCATAAGAAAGCTTTTACCTTGAAAAGTAAGCTTCACATCATTATAAAGACCATCATATATATATATATATATATTATAAGGTATATATATTATAGAGGGGTGAGCATACTTATTAATACAAAAGGTATTAAATTCATAATTACTTTCGTAGTTGCTTCAAAGACAGGTTGTCACTACATGCACAACTTTACTCCCAGTCGCGAGCATGCCCTAACTAATGGCTTGCCTTGCTTTTCAAATATCATATCTTTAATCATCTACAAAAATTGTACAAGATGGGAATGAGTACAAAGTACTCAATGAGTAACAAAATCCTTTCATTCACCTTTTATTTGAGAAATTCATTTTCGAAAAAACCATTAAATGCACAAAACTTTCAAATGCACAAAAGGGCCCTATTATTAGTTAAACTAATATTTATATTAATTCAATCATGGCTATGTACAATTAAGTGGATCCATATTCGAATCCCGGTTGACCCCTACCAGAATTCCAAACAAATCAATACAATTACAAAGTAAATACCACACTAATCGTCGCCCATCTCGGTATCATTAGATGGCTCCTAGTATGGCAACAAAGCAAAGCAAATACAAAACGGGTAGAGCATTAACTAGTGATTCAAATGCAATAATCAATCTTTCTTTTCGATACATCAAAATCCATGTTTATCTCATGGAAGACCTCAATAAAAAACCACGCTTATTGTATCAAAACATCATAAATGCTAAAAGGGAGTCAAAGTAGTAGTTACTCACCTCTTTAACTTGATTTTTCCGAAGATTCTTTGAGTTGTTGATAAATGTCTTCAAAACTTTCATTTTCCTCATTCAAAGTGTTATTTCAAGTTGTATTCTTTATATATATGAAAAGGGATCATTTCTAAGTGCAAAACTAAGTGTTTGATAGGTTTTAAGGGTTGTTCTTCTCCCCTCAATTCTCGTGGACGAATTTTTCCATTTTCATATATGTGAAGGGCTTGAGACTTATCAAGAAGTGGGACAATCAGCCTAGATATAGATGTAGGGACATGGAGAGAGTTAGGAAGGGAGAGAGGATCAGTTGGGAGGTTGGGAGTTTGAGAAATCAACCTCCCTCTGCCCCTATTTATAGTTGTGAAAAAGATCTGGATTTAGTTGTTTTTAATAAACCTTTGAGCTCCGCCAACCAGAACGTGACACATTGCGTGATCTAGCACCATACACTTGGAAGGCAGGGTGGCAAATTGCTTGAGTAGTCCTTATACTTTGTGTTGTCTTATAATTTAGTAATGACATTTTGATTTATGTTATTCGAGACCTCCCACTTAAAATGATCTTTCAATTAGGTGGTTAAGCTTCAAGTCATGTTAACCAATAACCGTATACTGTTGTCTCCAGGCATCATTTGCGTTACAACCTTTGAATTTCATGGCATTTCAAGTGATTATTCAATCACCATTAAAATAACACTCACATGGTCAATAACCGTATTCTAATTTTTGGTATTCATTCGAATGATAAATCTTGTAATCTTTCACTTAGTGCAATTCAAACAATTGTCCCATCATCGTCAAAATAACGATCTCGTTGTCAATAATCGTATTCTAATTCAATCATTGTCAAAACAACAACCAAGTTATCAATAGCCCTATTCCAAATTTTAGGCATTCGTTTGAGTAATAGCCTTGTAACTTTTCGATTGATGCAATTCAATTTAATAATCTTTTAACCTTTCAATTCAAGTAATTCTTTCGTTGTCAATAATCGTATTCTAATTCATTCATTGTCAAAATTTTGCAGGATGTTACATTAGAGATCAAGGTTCTTGCTGCTTCAGGAGTTTTGTCAATTAAAGCATTACCGCTGGCTGAATCGATCATGCTCCTATCCATTGGCATTAATCCTTCATAAAAGTATTGAATGAGGAGTTGATCACGGAGTTGATCACTGAGTTGATAGTGTGCACAGCTTGCATAGAGCTTCTTGAAGTGCTCTCAATATTCATATAATAGTCCTCCTTGATGTTGTCTGATCCCACAAATCTCTTTTCTACTATTTGCAGCCTTCGATGCAGAGAAATATTTTTCTAAGAACAACTTTTTCATTCCATTCCATGTTGTTATGGTACCCGAGGGTAGGTAGTAGAGTCAATCCTTAGCTGCATCCTTAAGTGAGAATGGAAAAGCCCACAGCTTGATTTGCTCTTCTGTGATTACAAGTGGTTTCATGCTCGAGTATGCTACATGAAATTCAGTGAGATGCTTATGAGGATCCTCACCTACAAGACCCTGAAAAAAAGGTAGTAAGTGAATTAACCCAGATTTAAGCTCAAAAGTCGTATTTTCCATTAAATTCGGAAAAGTAATGCAGAGAGGTTGCTGAGTAAGATCTTGGGCAGTCAGTTGTTTCAAAGTTTGGTTGTTATTGTTGACGGCAACCATCTCTTCGTCAGCTCTAGATTGCCTAGCTTCTCTTCTCAACCTTTGTAAAGTCTGTTTGATCTCTGGGTCAAACAACAATGGACTTTGATTAGAGAAGCGGGTATTGATTATTCAAAAATAAAGAAAATACCAAAAATAATTATAAAAGTACAACTAGTTAACGCAAGAATACTCAAATTAATCACACCGTTCCTCAGCAACGGCGCCAAAAACTTGGTCGCGTGTCGAATGCACCAAATAAAAGACAAGTAATAATAAAAATAAAAGAATAAAACAAATAATAAACATTCGCAAAGACAAGTAAGAAAATAAACGTTAATTCCACTTCTTAATTCAGTTGTGCACTTTACATAAAAGATAGTAATCAATTGCAAAGTCATTCCTACTATGTTGCAAAACTATCAACTATAAGCAACGATAAGTTCTGCTACCCCGATTCTCCCTTAAGTGTGTCTAATTAAAATAAGTTCTTCAATCAGATCTAATCATTTAGACAACCTAGAATAAGTTCTTCAGATTTAGAACAACGATTGTATGAAGAATTAGGAAAATAAGTTAATCTAAGCAATAAATTCACAAGTTCAATCTATTTAACTTAGGTTGTACTATCCCTAATAATTAACAATCATTAGTTGCTATGAAAATTAGGAAAAACAACAATTACGTATTGAATCCCAATTCTAGCGATAGAACATTAATCATTCAACGTAGTAGGCCTAAACTAGGTTAAACAATCATCATTCATAAGCATGAAAAACAGAATAACACAATCAATTTCATAAAAGAGCAAGAAGCAACATTACTGAAATTGATTAATTAAAAGCAAGAAGTAGTAACAACATCCGCTTGAACCAGAGGAAGAAAGAAGTTAGCCTCGTGTGCTCACACGGGAAAAACTTCTTCCGAATTTGTCTTTTATGTAAAATAAAAATAATATGAAGTTGTGTGAAGTTTTTTTTTTTATTCCTAAGACTTGACCCCTTTATATAGGGTCTAAAAACCCTAAGAGAATGAATAAAAATCGTGTACAAAGTATACCATTAAAAAATTCTAGGGAAACAAGGAAAATTAGACAAATCCACGCAAATATAGGGGCGGTGCGAGCTGCATGGCTGATTCTGTTGGAAAACTGCCCGCTAGTGTGGGCGCATGGGTCAGCTAGTGCACCCGTACCAGACCTTCTGTCGGGGCTGCCTGAGTTTACACCTACGGTGCGACAGCATAAATATGCAGCACGGTCACACCACGTATTTTTTTTCATTTTTCTCTACCCTTCAAGCTTTGATGCT
>CAVNYN010219274.1:0-15544 GCA_963692815.1 Nyctanthes arbor-tristis
TGGTGATTGATTGGTGCTTTATCAGAACCCTGCAGCCTCAATTGGATTATATGTTGATTGTGGTACAATCTATGAAACTCCAGCTTCATTTGGAGCCACACATCTCTTAGAACGCTTGGCGTTTAAGAGTACTACCAACAGGAGCCATTTGCGTATTGTGCGAGAAGTTGAGGCAATTGGTGGAAATGTGACTGCTTCAGCCTCTCGGGAGCATATGAGTTACACTTATGATGCTCTCAAGACTTACGCTCCTCAAATGGTTGAGCTCCTTATTGACTGTGTGAGAAACCCTGCTTTTTTAGACTGGGAGGTTGTTGAACAGGTATTGTTTGTTTCTATCATTTCAGATATTTTTGCTAAAAATTTCTTGGTTGTTTGATTAGCTATGATTATGTAATATACAGCTTCAGAAGGTGAGCGCTGAGGTCAGCGAATACTCCAAAAACCCTCAACATGTACTTTTGGAGGCTATTCATTCTGCAGGCTACTCTGGTCCCTATGCAAATTCTCTTTTGGCTTCTGAATCTGCAGTTCACGGATTGAACAGTACAGTTTTGGAGCAGTTCGTTGTTGTGAGTCTCTGAAAGCATACATAATTTTATTCCTTTACATTTTTTCCCCTTCATTACGGATGTTTTTAACATTTTAAGGACAAATTTGATGTGTTTCACATTGTTTAGGAACATTACACTGCTCCCAGGATTGTCCTTGCCGCCTCAGGCGTTGACCACAATGAGCTACTAAAATATGCAGAGCCCCTTTTATCTGACCTACCCAATGTACCCCGTCCTGCAAAGCCAAAGCCAATTTACACTGGCGGCGATTTTCGTCATCAAGGTGATTCCGGGGTCTGTATCTGAAGTGTCCTCCTTTATTTGACCTCCTGCACTGCACTTGTTTTTTGTATATTGAGTGTGAAATAGTGGTAACAATGTTTGTTTTCCAATTCTGGTCAGATGACTCACTTTGCTCTTGCATTTGAGCTTCCTGGAGGCTGGGCTAAGGAAAAGGATGCCATTATTTTGACTGTTCTTCAGGTAATTGCTTCTAGCAGCCAATCGGTTCTTCTGTTGTCTAGATCGGAAGGTAGATTTTCATCAGCATATGCATATTGATATTTCAATGAATTAGAGAAAGTATCCATTGATTTATATGCTTACACATCTTTTTCTCGTCAATGCCTTTGCCAAATAAAGATGGTGGGGATGCTTGTTTCTATGTCTTCCTTGTTTCATGTCTTTTGGTTATCCATTCCTTTTGTTTGGGCGTTTACTAATGTGGAAATGCTGATGATACTTGTCTAGATGCTTATGGGAGGAGGTGGTTCTTTCTCGGCTGGCGGTCCTGGAAAGGGGATGTACTCAAGACTATGTAAGTCATGTTGATTGTATTTGAGATGACTAGTGAGGATCTCCACTAATGTGTGAAGCACAACTCAACTATAGATGTGTTTGAATAACATCTATATGTTTTTACACAACGCTGTGAGAAGTGAAAGAAAGCATCAGTGTCTGACTAAATACGTGCTAGCAATCATTTTCTCATTTTAATTGATTAGTTCATGTAGTTTCTTACTGTATGCGCTAAGTTTAATTTTGTATTGTCATTCATTTTTGTTGCATAATTATTTGCAAATAGATTCGTAATTCATCTATGTGCTTGTTCTTATCGGTGAGCAGATCTTCGTGTCCTCAATGAGCATCCCCAGATTCAGTCCTTTTCTGCATTCAGTTCCATTTACAATCATACTGGATTATTTGGAATTCAAGCTTCCACTGTAAGGAGAAAATTTAATTTTTTAGTTTTGAAGAGATTCTGTTCATTGAAATATTTTTGGCTATTAATTCAGCTCATACATATTAGGTTCGCAATCTAGATTAATTAAGTTCTATGTTATGTCAATTATGATGGTGATGGGACTATTCATTTGTGGTTTTAGTGTTCCGTATTTTCATTTTTCACTGGGGATGTTTATTTAATCCTATTGAACATTTTGTTTAACATTTTTGGTTATAAAGAGACTAACAGCCTCACTTTTTTAGTTAGATGGTGTACTTCAATCAGATGATGGTGAATTTATGAAGAAACTGAGACAATCTCTTTGTTTATAGATCACCAGGTTAAGAGGAATGCAAGAAATGATTAATCTAGAGATTAAGAATTGTATTCTGTACCTATACACCCGGAGAAAGATGAACAAATGGCAAACTAAGCTTACTCAATTTGATTTCTGGAGCATCAAATATTAAAAAGGAAACATAGAACACCTGTACCTTACTTTAAAGCAGAAGGATGTAGAAAGTTGGCTGAAAGATGATCAAATTTTGGGATATATAGATGAGATCATGCCTTTCATTTCTAAGGTCATTAGCCAATAGTTACAGGCTAAAATGTTATTTCATCTTTGAGTTTTCATTTGATTATGAAGAAGTGAAATATTTTTAGGATGTCATTGATTGTTTTCTTTGCTTCTTTTGGGACCCAGAAGCACTAAAACTATTTTGATAGTTTTATTTGATGATAATTATTTGTGGTAAATGAGTTGAGAGCAGTGCATGTGGTCATTGTAAACTGAAGTTACACGTGTAATGCTGAGCTTTTATTAAGGCAGACGTGGTTAGTTTAAGGATAGGAATATTCTCTAAATAGTCTAATTCGTGCTGCTTTTAGCCGTCTCGTGCAAAATTGGTGTCTTTCACTTATCCAAATTTACAACTTTCAACGATGTTATAGGTTGGAATTCATAGTGAAAAATTCAAGCATAAGTTAATTCGATGGATGTGCATTTATATCTTGCAATTAGTTGCTTTAAATCTCTTAGTTGATCTGACTAGGTAGAAGCAAAACAGAATGATAGAGAATTTTTGTTGACGATCTTGATTTTATAGCAAGTAGGTCCTTGTTTGTTGTGCTTGTACAAGAACTTCCAAATGCCTCTATACCTGGAAAATGTGTGTGGAGTATATTTATTTATTTATTATTCTGCATAATTTATAAGGACTGTGGAGTCTTCCAAAACACTTTCCACGTGTTTACTTAAAACCATTTAATTGACGTCTGCTTAATTGCTTGTTTGATTCTCATTATGAGGTCAAATTATAATGGGAAATTATAATGAGTTGAAATGAGTGGTGGAGATTTAATTGAAGTTTGAAATGTGTGGTGAGTAGTTGTCAAATCAGCAGTCAAATCAGTGGTAGGTGAAATTCTAATGAGAAAAAATAATGGGTTTCAAACAAGCTCTAAAATCATTTAATTTACGTCTTTGTTATGCAGATGGATTAGATTGCTTACCCTGAAGCTAAGTAAAGTGTACAGTTTTTGATGTCTTATTAATACATACCATCACTGCTGTTAATAGAGAAGTTTTTATTTTTTATGATGATTGATGGTGACCTCAAAGCGAAATCTAGCTCATGTTGTATGACGAGCTGTCTATTTATTATTTGCTTTATTAGTTGGCCAGCATTATGTCTTTTTTATCATTTTGGGTTCAGATTGGAAATGAATAAGCTTCTTTGGATTCAGGGATCTGATTTTGCAACGAATGCCATTGATATAGCAGTTAAAGAACTCATTGCAGTTGCGACTCCAGGAGAAGGTGGCCGTAGATTTCCTTGAATATTGTTTTCTTTGACGTATTAGTATTTTTTTTTTACACAGTGGTTCTTCCTAATCAAAAGTAGGGAAAAGTTAATGCATCATTTAAACTTTTACTTAACCCGCTTCATTTCTTCTTCTTCTTCAATGCAGTTGACCAAGTACAGCTAGATCGGGCTAAACAGTCGACAAAATCTGCCATTTTGATGAATCTCGAATCCAGAGTACGCAACATTTCCTTGTATCATATAAAGTCTATAGTATAGAGATGGAGATCTTCGGTGAACTTTGGGTTTCCGTCCTCAAATGAATGATTTCCTTTCTGTTTTTGTATAATCTATTTATTGTTCATATGAATATTGCAGATGGTTGCATCAGAAGATATCGGTAAACAAATTTTGACATATGGAGAGAGGTATGTCCTTTAACAATTTTGCTCGTAAAAGATTCTTGTCAGTGATAATTGATTAGAAGTTCATGTGTTTGAGAAATTTAAGACTTCTTTCTTTACTTTGGAACTCACCCAATTAACTTCACTTTGTTAAACTTAAAGTATCTGTCACTGTTTCCCGTATGCTTTTTGTTGCAATTTCTGTAATTTAAGATAATTTTCTTTTGGTGTTAAGATTACTTCATCTGGAGAGGAATCCTTGGGGGTGAAAGTTTGTTAATCACTAGATCTGCTGATTGTTGAGTTAAAATTTTGTGAAAACTGATATCCACTTCACTATTAATGAATAGTGATATCAGCATCCCTACCACCTCTCAAGAAACCCATCCCCCAGAGGAAAAGAAGAAAAAGCTAAAGAAGGGGAAAAACCCTTCTGTTTTATATTTTTGTTAGGTGGTTGGTGCATAGTTTGTGGGGGCAGTATAGGAGATCTAGTATAGCATATGGGGTATTTGTCTCCTGTGGATGGAGTACAATTTATCCTTCAGGGATTGTTCATTGTTGTTTGGCAAAGGCATTATTATTTATTATTATTATTATTATTTTAAAGAATTGGCTTCTTCCAATGCATACTGGCTACTGCATATGCATAATTGGACTATTGTCAACCTTGCTTTGATTTGGAAAAGTTTTGTACTGATTTATGATTGCTTGCTATTTTCTTATCCATGAATTGACTGATGTTTAGCAGAAATCTGAGGATAAAGGTCATTTATCTAATGTTAAAATATCTGCATATGCTTTTCTTCCATCTATAGGAAACCTGTTGAGCATTTCTTGAAAGCTGTAGATGAAGTTACTGCAAAGGATATTGCTTCCACAGCTCAGAAGCTTTTGTCATCTCCGCTTACAATGGCATCTTATGGAGACGGTAACTACATTTTCTAATGAAAGAAGGGGAAAAAATATTATCCTAAATAACAGTGCACTTCGTATTCCATGTCTCATTTTAACCCTTCATCTGGCAGTTCTTTATGTGCCAAGCTACGACGTTGTCAGCCGCAGGTTCCGTTCAAAATGAAATCCTCGTGTGGCCCTGTTCAGGAACCCACTCAAGTTTTAAGGATCGCGTCTTTTGGGGATTATCAAAATTTTCAAGCATCTCTTTTGACCAATAGTTATTTAAAGTACAAACAGATTAGGTATTTTACATGGAAAAATAATGTGGCAAACTCCTGTATGCTTTGCAATTAATCATTCAATTTCTGGTGCATGATCTTACAATCTGTTCTTGCAAAATCATCGTTGCTGAATCTTATTTTTCTCCATTTCATATGGATTGTCTAATGCTTTACGCTGCTGTATCCTCTGCTAAGGTCCAATTCTGGAATGATATGCGACATATGAACACTGCTTCTCTGTTCTACTTTTATTTGTCATCATGTGTGCATTCATTTTGAGCTAGAAATTAAAATCGAACTCCATCAGATTCATTATACTAGTTCCGAATTCATATCCCAAATAACCCTCTTTGATACTCACTGGTGTTTTGAGTAACTCTTTTTGTTTCTTGATTGAGTATACATCTGGTAGGAGAGAATAACATGAAGTATATAATTAACGTTGACATGTCATGTCATGCTAGAGAGCCCGCCAAGGAGGCAATAGCCTTTAGGCCCAAAAGCGAGTGGGCCCTTTTTTGGTGTTTTTTATTTTATTTTTTATTTTCTTGTGTTATACCCGAACCCCAACATAATGGAAGTCTTTTAGTGGGGCTTACGTTTTTGTGTTATACCCGAACCCCAGTATAGAGAAATCCTTTTTATTTTTAATTTTTTACTTTCAGGTCCTAGAAGTTTCATTTCTACACTTTCAATGGCCTGAGGCCTCTATCTCCCAAAATCTGAAGACGAATAAAAAATCCTAAATCAGCTGCCCATTCTCAAATCAAGTCTTTGAGTGACTGAGTCCTGAGTTGCTCTCCTTTTTCCTCAGCCCACAAAATCCAGTTGATTTTCCAGCTTGACAAGTGAAAGAGCCTGGAGAAGCACAATTTCGAGAATAAAGAATTTCGACAATAGTCAAATACTTCATAATAATTACTACAATGCTGAAATTTGTTCAGGAAACAAGAAAAAAATTTTGATACCTCAAGTGACTTTAAATTTGTAAGTGGAGGCTTTTGGGTTTTTGTTATTTACAGGTTACGATGCATGGCCTATAATGAGTTGTTATGAACTTTGAGCAATATTTGACACATGATGGACGTTCAAACATTGACGGAAAGGAATTGTTTAATGAATTAGTGAAGTTGAGGGTATACATACCAGATGGAGTAAAGAGAACAATTGAAGTGATACAATACATGAAAACTACTATGTATTTTTCCATAAGCATATATTGCATATTAAATCTTACTAACTATATATGTTATAGTAGTCCTGATCTAGTGCCAAATGTATGAACCATATGCAATGGCGGACTTGGAATTTTTTTCCCTTTGTAAAAAAAAATTATACATAAATGGTTTAGCCGTGTGTACTATACAGCTCACCTGTACAGCCCACACCCCTCTGCTGGCTCTTAGCTCCGCCATTGACCATATGTGTCATACATTTGGCACTAGGCTGTTTTCACATATTACAGTGACATTAGCATAAGAAGTTTCTCAAAACTCAAGTTAATTAAGACTTATCTCCGGTCAATCGTGTCATAGGAATGACTAAATGGTTTGACATTGTCCATTGAGAAAAAAATTGTTGAAAAATTAGATCGTAAACATTTGATGAGTTACTGTTTTTGCTTCCGGAAGTATAAGACGCGTGGTATTTAAGTAAATATTCTATGCATATTGGTTATAATCTAGTACTCTAAGAAAATAATTTGAACTTTTGTCTCTTTTCTAATTTAAGGTTCGATATAGTGCTGTATTTTTTGCTTTATATTTAGTTCAGCAGTAATATATAACTTTGTCGCTATAGAGACTCATCTTTTTAAAAACTCGCCTCAGGCCGTGTCGACTCCAGGACCCACTCTGGATCTAGAGATCTACTTGTTCATGTATCTCTTGTACCTGCAACATCAACCAGTAAAATGAACATCAACTAGTAAAATGCAGTTCTATAATATAAATGAGCTAAGCCCACATGAGATCAACATTTTTTTGGCTTAAGTTAATTAGTTTTTCAATTCAATATTCAAAACCAAATTTGCATTTTAAATTAGATTACAAAATGAAAGTAGTAAATAAAATTATTGAAATTTATTTATATAAAAATATTCAAAAACCTCATGAATGTTTTTGTAACAAAACCTCTCATTCTATGTGGCGTGCATCTATGTATGCCACATGTGATGAGAGGTTTTGTAACAAAGCGTTAAGGAGATTTTTAAACATTATTCTTTATTTATATACGTAAGAGAAATGAATTCTAGAAATTTGTATGATCTAATAAGCTTGAAATGATGAGCTAATACTGATATGGGATAAATTAGCCCCCAATGAAACCTTCATTTTAGGCAACCAAACTTGTGAAATTGTTTTGTTGGTTGGTGTACTAAATTTTAAATAGAACATAACTTCAAGACATGAGATTTTAAGACCAATATCCTTGACTCTAATTTCAATTGCTATTGAGGCAAAATTAAAAGTAGCCCCTGTAATAGAATCAATTTTTTTTAAAGTACAATAACAATATACATTTTAGCAATACAAATGTGTATAGACGTAAATGTTATTGAAGTACAGTTCGAAGAAATCTATATTAGGTAGAAATAAATTTACAATAAGTAGAATAAACTCCCACTAAAAGAGAATCAAACTTGAGAGACATTTTTTGTTACATCTTTTGTTAGATGCTCTATTCTTAAAATTCCTAAACTACTATTAGCAACTTCAATTCATCATTTCTTGCATCCTGTCGAAGTTTCAAAAAATTAAAGTAAAGATTGGTTTTTAATTTTAGGGATCATCTTTGAGAACCAAAAATTGTGGGGGATCGTTTTGAGCAAGTCAAGACGTCTGGACTTTTGGGATCGTTTTTAAACAATCCCATACGTTTTGGAAAGACTAATTTCGCCAACTTTTCACTGTACGTGCTAGTGATGGTAACGGAGTGGATTCGGGTTGAATGGACCAACATTGTTATTGCTCCATGAAAATAAAATATTATTGTTGTTGCCCCGCGATATGCCAATTGTAGGGTTAACCGAAGCACGATGGATAACAGATTGGATCGGATTGCCTTCTTGATCCGTGAAGCGATCTGTGAACGTACACAATGGACTTTTCTAATCTAATTTTTTTTAAAAATATATTAAGAATTAAGATACAAATAAAGGTAAAACAAATAACGAAGGAATTCATAGCTCATTATAATTGAATATGGTTTATTTTTTATTATTTCTTTCCATCTTTTCTTATCTGATTAATTTATCTTATATATTTTTAATGATATATATTTGAAGCGAATTTGGGGCCTATCGACCTTGATCTGTGATTGCCCCATGATCCGTAATTTTTTTCTTTGATTTTCCCCAATCAATCTGCGCATAGGAAAAATTTCTTACCATTTGAGACGGATATTCATTGAGTTTGGCATGGATCATCTTTTTTTTTTTTAAATCAGCTCTACCACATGCTGTTTAGGAAGTGCAGTTAGCAAAGGTAATTGTGTAAAATCCAACAGAAAGCCCAGAAGTGTATATTACCACTATATTTATTAGTAATACCATTTAGCGTCTAACAAAACTATCATGTTTTTATTAGATAGCGTATTGTGTCTCTGTACAGTGTGTAGCGTTTACTCATGTTAAAAAGAAAAAAATAAATGATACCACTGCTAAGTACTAAATAGTTTTTCTTTGTATTTTGTCTTCTATAGATTATAGATACAACCATTCTAACTACTAATTAAAGACAAGTTAGTATTTTATTTTCATTTCAAAATAAAGATTTATTAAGTTAATTATGTTCACATTATATTCTATGACAAAAATTTTTCAGTAAAAAATCAAGTAAATCACTTGTTTTAAATATAATATATTTACATTACTATAACAAAAAAATAACTTTTTATTAATAAACTATTTTTAAAAAGTAATTCATCATCAAATGTGTCTAGAAACAAATCAAAATTTAGTTCAACCAAAGAAGATGTTGTCTCTAACAAACAGATGACTTCTCTCTCTCTCTCTCTCTCTCACACTCAGAGAGTGTAATAACGCATGTTTGTCTGATGAGAGAATGAGAAACCCTTAATTTCTTTTTAAAGAGGCTAACATATATATATATATACACACATATAAAGAAAAAGAAGTGACTCAACAAATGAGAAAAAGTAAATTAAATGTTTGGAATGGGACTGATCACACCTTGTCCCCTTCAACTTCATTAAAATAAGACATCATCTTTTGGCATATCTTTCTTCCAATCATTGCTTCAACCATCTCTTATGTTTTATCAAGAAACCATATAAATGTTACCTTTCGATATTTATTTCAATAATAATTTTGATGACAAGTTAGTTTATTCCTTTGTTATTATTATTATTATTTTGAAAAAATATACCTTTGTTATTATTATTACTACCCTATTTTGGCTTTCTTAAGTCACAGTGCGCTAATAAATTAAGTGGTTGTTTAATCCTCTTTATAATTTCAACTTATAATTTCACATATTATGATTTGACTGTTGATTTAACAACTATTCAACAATCATCAAACATTTTAAATTTCAATTAAATCTCCACCACTAATTTCTACACATTATAATTTCTCTTTATAAGTTGAAATTATAAAGAAGATCAAACAACCACTAATTATCTTAATGTCTCATTTTATATTATATCATGCATGTGAAAAAAGTTAGGGTTTCAAGTGAATTCTCTATTAGCTAAGAGCATTTCCAGCAGTTTCTTTATTCTTAAGGACTCTATCAATCTTTCACATTATAGAGAGTGTCCCTTAATTTAGAGAGAAAAAATTTAATCTACTCCAACAAATTCTTTATTTTGCTTGTATCATGAAACAATCATTATGATATTTTATTTTTAATTAATATTTATTGTTTTAATTGTTTTTGACCAATAAGATTAATTGTGATTTGCTTGAATAAAAAAGGTTACAACACTTAGGGACTAAACGCACCCATTACCCTTTGTTTATATGTAGTTCAAAGGTGAGATGTCACATTTTTAAAATGTTTCAAATAAAAAGAAAAAAAAAATAAAACCCATCTCAGAATCTCGAAAAAAGTCAAGATTTTGAGTTCAAATAACACACATTTCTTATAACAATAACCAAAAGGATTCTTCCTTCGAGTTCTAAGTTTTTAAGTAAGTCCAACCAGCCAGAACATTAACTTAGGGAGAAAACAAAAAATTATAAAACCTAAAAGAAGAAGATGGAGAGAAGTTTGTGGGTCAAAAAGACAGTGTGTGTCCCTGGTTGGTACAGAGCACAATACTTAAATAATAAGTACAGGAAGAATTGAATATTATTGGCATGCACAGAATGCCAAGATGATTATTACATGGACAGGAGAAAAATCAAAGGCTACCAACAGAAACAATGGTTATGATCATGTTGGGTCCACTCCTGAATTAGTCAACATTAAAATTTTTGTGGATGTGAGTCTCACCTAATTTTGAGTTGAATCTAATTGTTTTTGGTACAAAAAGAAAGAATTAATCATGGGATGTTCATAATTAGTTGAATAGTTCTTTTTTTGTCATTGGTCTCATTAAGAAAAAGTTCCATTTTACTCTTGATATTAATGAGTAAAATTTGTTTAAGGACCTTTCTTTTTTAAGGGGAAAAAGCACCAATAGAACTTCAACGTGGTTTTTAAACCTTCCATCGAAAATTTCATGGGGTTTGGATTACCCTACTGTTTATTAATATAAAAAATACCCCTACCTATTTATTAATATAAAAAACCTTTTACAAAGTGGGAATGGGACATATGCACCTTACCTCCCAATGTTACCCAAAAATATATATATATATATATTCACTAATAAAAAATGCGATGCAAGTTCTAAGATGAAGTACTATCCACATATGCATGGACCTATAACTAAACAAGTGAATAGCAGTAGAGGTAAAAACTTCCTATCAACATTTGGCTCTTAGTTTTTCTACGGAATCAGATTGGGCTCCTTACATGAGCCCGATCATGACTCCATAGAAATGATCGGCTATATTCCTTTATTGTTAACCTTGCGCAAAAATGGAATTTGCTTCCTTTCAGTTCTCACAATACCTTATAACTTACCCTCTAACTCATCCTTTTTCGAAAGCCCCATATTCTCTGCAGAATATAGGTGTAACCTCCCAACTCACATTTTTTCCTTCCTCTAAGGCTAAGCAGAGCTGCAAGCCATGACCGAATCCATTTCTATTATAAATCTCAGGCTTTATATTCCAATAAACCAACTGTTTTTCGAGGTTTGACAACATGGAGATGGAAATCAAACCCTATCAATCAACTTCCAAACTTGAAAAATAATTGCTTTTGATGTCACAACCACAGCATCATGTTTGGGTCTGTTTCTTGACTACCATATATATAAACCAAAAAATAAGAACAATTACAAATTATTGACAGACAATAAAGTGAAAAATTATTTGAAATTTCTTTTTGATGGAAAAAATTATTTGAAATTAACCAATTAATAAAAATACACAAGAAAATAAAATAAACTTATATATTATACAATTAAATAAATTATGATTCAGTTTCAATGAGAAAATTTAAATAAAACAAATTTTTGCATAATAAGATGGTTTGTAAATATTCTCTGTCTTTATCTAATATATTAAAAAGAATAAAAAAATTAAATATGGGGTCAAATTTGACAATTTAATTATTATTAATTGGAAAAGTTAAAATAGACGCTGAAAACTTACCTTTCTGCTACTTCTCAAAATCTACGGTGGGATCTTATTACTTCTTCAATAATCACTTTTTCTATTATTTACCAAAAACACTTTCATCTGTGATTTTCAAAAAAGTAGAAGTTGGGTATCTAACAGTAACCCTAAACAGAGCCTAATGTGTGAACATTAATTACATTTTCATAATTTTCAGATGCACACATTTTCTAACACTTTCGAGAAATATCGTATGACACGTCCCGTTTTATGTGAGCGAATGCCACTACGACTGTGCACCCATATAGAACATAACACCTCTCGAAAGAATGATAAAACTACTATTCTTGAATATTGTAATTTTGTTTTATATATGCATGGAAGATCATATATAATTTAATTTATAATCACAGAAGACAATATGCAATTGACTTTCTATCAATAAAAATCCTCTATAGACATATATCATGATACCTTCCTAACATGGACGCACTTTGAGAAATCTTTAGACATTATTGATCTTGAAATTTTACCTACGCATCTACACAATATACAAAAGTCATCGTACTCAATAGGTACTCAACAGTTTGATGGAAACATGCAGATCACTCCCGCATTCAATAGATACACATTCATGTACGTATATTTTACAAAATCAAAGTATAATACAGTACTAACTTGCTTGAAAGTCGAGCAATTAAATAGTAAAAAGAAAACAAATTAAACTCTAGTGAGAGAAATTACACATGAAGAAGAAAAATCCATATGACACATATGATCGATGAACTCAAAGTCTTTGTAATTAGAACATTACTAAAGAGGTTCATCAACATTTATTTTTTGACCATCTAGATAAGAAAGAATTCTATAGGCACATGACTATATGCATGCTTAAAATAATATCATCCCAAGGAGACTAACTTTGTAAAATCTTTGAAATGGACCACAAAATTGAGTGGTGGGGTCTAATTCTCTCATGTGTAGCAACTTGATATTGTTATATATGATTGTCAAGTCCATAAAATTGTCCCCAAATCAATCTCAAATAAATTAAAACACAATGATTTTATCAAAGAAAATATATATATGTAAACGTAACAAAAACAAATTAATAATCTATGATTTTGTCGTTAACTGATCCGGTTTTTATTGGATAACTTAATCTAATAAATCGAGTGCTTAGTATTGAAGTCTTGTTTTAATATATATATATATATATATATCTATAAGTATAGGCTCACATGACAAAGGGTGGTGGTCCATCGAGTATGCCACTGCTCATTTGCCTTGCATATCAAGCGACGTTGGTTGTAACTCCTCTCTCTCTCTCTCTCTCGCTAAAACGTTCGTGACAAAAGAATCATCATCACTTCCTCTCCAGCTCAAGACCTTGTGAGTTACTATCATTTTGTTTTTTCATTTTTCTTTTCTTGGGTCCGGCCGGATGAGATCATCCTAAATCTTGCTCATCAATGCCGGAATGATGAATGTGTGCAGCTCTCTCACTTTTGATTGTCAAAAATTTGTGAATAACTGTTCATTTCTGATATTAAGATTAGTCAGTTTCTGTTTAGAATGACAGTTTGCGATCTTGTTTTCATACTTCTTTAAGGGGATGGCTCCATCTTAAAAGAGTTTCAACATGAGGGCAATTTATTCAAATAACACTTTTACGAAAAGTATAAAGAAAACCAGATATTATTCCAAATAATGCTGGCGCACAACGTACATGTATAAAAACATTTAATTAGTATCACTCAATTAATGATTTTTTTAACACAAAATATTGTTCTAGGTTGAAGATGTTGTATGCTAAGTGAAATAATCCCAATGACATGTCTTACATAGAAGTTTTCACTAATATATACAAACTATATATATATATATCTATAGTATTTATGGGGGGGCTATGGGGGTTAGATTGATTGATTAATTAATTAATTAATTAGTATAATATACAGTTGGAGTTTCTATGCTTTTGAGTGTGTTTGGAAGTAATTGTCTGAAGGTCGTTTCTTAGCTTTTGCTTTACCAGTCAATAGGTCCTCAAGGGAGAGAGCTTTACAGAAGGCCAAAAAAAAAAAAAAAAAGAAAAGAAAAAAGAAAAATTAAAGAAAAACACACACACACACACTCTCTCTCTCCCCCCCTCCCCTCTCTCTCTCTATATATATACTGTGTGTGTTTATGTATATATTTCTCTCTCTGTGTCTCTCTAGATCTTCCCCATCTCTCTCTCTCTCTCTCTCTCTCTCACAGAACCGCCTCCATGGTGTGCTTAATTTAGCAAAGGATTTAAAGACTCTATAGGGTATGAGGTGCCTTTTCCTTTTATCTCTATCTCAAATTCAGTTAAAGTTTGAAGGAATTCTGGTGTTTTCTATGGTTAAAGCAAGTTTTATAGCTCTCAGCTTCCACACCCACAGTTTCCTTCCTTCCCCTCTTCTCTCTCTGTTTAATATCTCTCTCTTTTTGCCACCTCAAGAAATAAATACTTTCTTGAAATCCCATTAATTCTTGATTTGTGTCTTCTTCTTCGTAATAATATGATTATGTTTATGTACATAATTATGCTATAGAGTTGCTTATGTTGTTATGCAGATTGGGAAGGATTCTTGGAGATATTTATAAGGTGGGATTCTTAAGGAAATTATCGAGAGAGAGATCGATCGATTGACTAGTAGTAGTGATGAATCAGAATACAAGTACTAATTCTCAGTTGGGATCTGTGAATAGTTGTGATCTTATTGATGCAAAACTTGAGGAGCATCAGTTGTGTGGATCCAAGCAGTGTCCTGGTTGTGGACACAGGTTCGAAGGGAAGCCGGTACGTACGGATAAATTGCATATGATCAGATATTCTTGGCTTCAACAGAAAGATTTTTCACAAGCAAGAATCAGTATTGAGAGTTTCTTGCTTATATATTTTTCTACTCTCATCTTATTCTTGGAATATTACTTTTTCCGAAGGAAAATAATTTGTAAGCTTGGTTTTATATTTATTGTTGGATTTTTGCTTTTTGTGCTTTTGCTTTTCTTTCTTTTGTTTTTGGGATTTTGTTTGTTTTCTTATTATTGATTGATTTTATTGAAGTACTTGCAGGATTGGGTAGGGCTTCCGGCCGGAGTGAAGTTTGATCCGACTGACCAGGAACTGATCGAGCATCTAGAAGCCAAAGTCGAGGAGAAGGAATCCAAATCCCATCCGTTGATAGATGAATTCATTCCTACTATTGAAGGTGAAGATGGAATTTGCTATACTCATCCTGAAAAGCTTCCAGGTCACAACTACTTTCACCCTCTCTCTCTCTCTCTCTCTCAATCAATTTCTTTGGTTATGGATATGGATGTGGTTATATTACTTCTACCATAATTCAAGAAAGTTAGGTTTTACTATTTTTTCTCTCTATAAAATTTGAAGAATTTTAGGGTTTGGGGAATTAGTACAAGTCTATTAGTTTGTTCCACCTAAGAGAACCTAACTTTGATTTCTTCTTCAGGAGTAACAAGAGATGGATTGAGTAGGCACTTTTTCCACAGGCCATCAAAGGCATACACTACCGGTACAAGAAAGCGAAGAAAAATCCAAACCGAGTGTGACTTACAAGGAGGCGAAACGAGGTGGCACAAGACGGGAAAGACAAGGCCAGTGATGGTGAATGGGAAGCAAAAGGGGTG
>CAVNYN010219275.1:0-14280 GCA_963692815.1 Nyctanthes arbor-tristis
TTTCAGATTTCTTCCAAACCAGTCTAAAGGACTTATTTTAAGCTTTTTAAGTCTTGGATTTTAAAATTTTGACACATATTTAAAAAAAAAAGTAATATTTTTGTTTGCATTATAAATCCTATTAAGTATTAAGCCGATTGGTCTTATCAATATTCTAGAATGATATCAGTTGTCATCTTATTTCTTCCAGTTCATATGCCTTCCTATCCAAATAAAGTACATTTTTTTTGGAAAGAAAATAAAGCACATATTTCGGTTGGGTATTATAGAACTGGGAGAAATATGATTAATCTAACGGTTAATTGTGTATTGATATCATAGTTACTGACGGTTTATGGATTTTTTTTTCCAATTCATTATACTAGAACGGTGCAGAATGATACTAAGTTCTACCCCGGTCGAGATAGAGGAATCACATTCAATGTATAAAGGACCTCAGTCCTATTGTGATGATTTTGTTTTTATTTTCTTTGAAAAATTGAAACTTGAGATGAATTGCTATTATGCCCCAGGTTTAGTTTTAGAGTATCACACCATTTGTTCAAGGTATAAAAGACCTCAGTTCTATTGTGATGATACTATTTTTATTTGATAATAGAAGTGTTTTTTTCCTCGGTCCTCATATTGCTCATAATAAAAGTATTCTCTTTTTTACTTTTTACTTAGTTATTATAATATTGCTGATATTTAACAAAGCATAACCTAGAGAGATTGAACAAGGTTGTAAAGACAACATGACTGAGGTAGCATTACTTTTTACCCTTTTCATTCTCATTGTGTATTTTCTGATTTCTTTATTCAATATACCAACATATTGGTGTGCTCTAGATTGTGTATTACTGTATTTTGGTATGTGCTTGTTTTTCTGATGATTACCAATCTATATGATAATTGATTTTCATTTATTTTCATATGTTTTGCTGAATTACATGTTTTAATATTTTGGTTTTAAGTGTGAAAACACGTTTCGCAATTTAGGTTTCTTTTTTTCAACGACATTAACCTTTTTTGTTTGTTTCTTCTCTTTTTAATTTTCCCTTTGAAATCCTTGACTCATTTCTTCACTCAATGTGGTAATTCTTAATTAAATGCTAATTATGCTATCGATTGCACATGAATTTAAATATTGCATATTAGGACTTATATCCCGTAACTGGGGTTAGCAATCCAAACAAGAAATGAGCCTAAGAATGTGGAACTTTGGGATTTTTTGAACTATAATTTATAGATTTTGTTTATCTTTTTTTGCATTTTGTTTGTTTATAAATCAGGAATATACTTCAAAATTCTTAGACATTCTACATCTATCAGGAATCTATTGATTAAAAAAAGTTGCCCTTTATTACTGGAGACGGTGAGAGATTTGAGACAGTTGTAGCATTATTGCACTCACTCTTCTGTCAAACACTTGCATTTTAAGGGGCTCAATGGTGGCATTTATATACAGTTGATCCCAAAAAAATAAAAAAAATAAAAAATGAATAATGTAGTTTAACCGTTCAATTTTGCTATTGTAATATGTTAGTATTCTTTTCCATGCATTGATTGACTTAGTTATTAGATAATAATTTGGATATGTATCTATCACTAAGAGAATTTATATTAAATGCATTACATACAAAGCTAAAAAAATTATTTAATAAAAACTTCAGTGTTAAAAACCTTCTTGGTTAAAAACTTGAAATATAATTTAATATCGACGCCACTTAAGTCATTCACTTATTGAATTATCTCTCCACAAATTAAAGTGTGTGGGTATTAGAATCTAATTACTCACTGGACAGATATGCAGAGTGATGTCCACTCATGTAGTTATTTTGGGCTGAACTAATAACGTGTTAAATTTTTATTACTTTCAAACTGGGGTTGAGATTTCTAATTTTCCCTCATTTGAATATGGATATGATGATTGTTTTTTCTAGGCCACTAAATCTCTAATTTGTGTAGATAAGTAAAAAATAAAATGTCAAAAAAAAAATATTACGAGATGATTACTCGAACTTAGTGACTATTTTTTATCAAATACTAATGTTAATTTTGGATGATTATCTCAAATAATTCTTTGTGCATTTTTCAATTATAAGGATATTCATAATAGCTTTACATTGTTTATTATTGACGAATCAATGTTGTTATAATTCTTTTATTTTGTGTCTTTGTCTGGATTATCATGGTTCTTATTAAACTATATTTCTAGATGGTTTTCTTAATTGTATATAATAAGCACAGTGTTTGTTTATTATTCATATACGTATACTATTACATACTATTTTATATTGTACAATCCACATTCCATTTGTGCATGTTATATTTTTTATATGCGTTTTGTGACATCAAGCATTAATTCTCATCACAATACTTTTGAATTATAATATTTTCACTAGGTCACTATCCCGTGCATCGCAGGGGTGGAAAATCTTAACCTTATTCTACAATAATAGTAGAATCTATTAACACCTAACTACATATAATGTCTTCAACCTTTCAAGTATTTATAGATCACATATTTAACCTTTAATTTTCCTTATGTGAGTCTTCAACCTTTAATGAAATCCTCAGTTTAATCCTTCTTGACAGAAAACATTTAATTAGACCGTTAAACCAAAGGCATTTTTGATAAAATATAAAAAATAAATATTTTAATTTAAAAATATTAAAAAAAAGAAAAATGGGGGAGAGGTTTTTGGCAGCATCTTTGGGGGGCCGTCTGCAGCCAATGCCATCTCCGGCATCACGGGGACTTCCCCCCTCCAAAGATTGCCAAGGGCTATCTTTTGGGGGGGGGGGTCTTCCCATTTTTATCCTTTTTTTATAATTTTTTAAATTAATTTTTTATATTTTATAAAAAATGTCTTTGACTTAGCGGACGAATTGGACGTTTCCGTCAAGAGGGACTAAACTGGAGATTTTATTAAAGGTTGAAGACCCACATAAAGCAAATTAAAAGTTAAAGACGTTATCTATTAATACTTGAAAGGCTTGGAAACATTAGGTGTAATTAACCCCAGATATAATTATGTACATTTGAACCATATATTGAATAATAAAACTAAAAGGTAACATGAAAGATTGAAATTGTAAAATGTTGGGAATCATATTTCATTTTTCAAAAGGTTCAGGACTTCAAATGCAATTTTTTCTCTATTTGTTTCGTCTGAAGTCTGAACGAACCAATGCGATAAAAGATTCGATATACACAAATTACCTACACTTTCTCCAGTTAGGGTTTGCCTTTTCGAAAAAGGAGAATCCCATTCAAGAAAGGAGCCACAAATAAATATATTAGAATCTGCTTCTTGCTTCGAAAATCGGGCAATTGTTCTCAATTCGGCGGAAAACACACGCACTGAAATGGGAAGAGGAAAGTTTAAGGGCAAGCCAACTGGCCGTCGCCAGTTCTCTACTCCCGAGCAGATGAGTATGTTCTGTAGTAGTTTTTATGTGTCTGTGTATGTATGTGTATTGTGTAGTTTGCCGAAGTTCTAATTTTTTTGCTGCGAGATCAAATTGAATTAGAATCTATATTTGTGAGAGGACAGGGATCTTTGTCGAAATTGTGGGGCTTCGAATTGTTGGTGTTGTTAGTGTTTCTTTATTGCCTCTGTGTTGAAATTTGCTAAATTCTTGCGGTTTGTTTCTAGGTCCCTTTTTTTTTTTTATTTTGCCTTTGCAATTTTTTTTGCTTCTGCTTGAATATTTTGAAACTCTGTCTACTGCTCTGGTACCAGCCTGTGATCCACACATCGAAATTTGGATTCAGAACTTAAGAAATGCTAGGGAGATTAACTTTAATTAATAGTAAACGAAATCAACTTACTTTCCAGCTTATTTTTGAAATCCACAATCCCGTGGAAAAGTTTCATATATTTATTACGTGGAGATTGAATCAATGTTTACAAGTAAAGCATTCTGTGTTTCCAAGATCTACAAATTCTTCCTTGCATTCTGGAACCCATGCCCAGTGCCATCCAAAGGGTTTCCATTTTCTGTTATTCCAGAAGTTAGCATGGAGAGTGAAATCCGTTCAAAATTTCCGTTTGGACTTAGATTGATGAATGGGGCATGATTTTATTCTGTTACTTGTCTGTTGAAACTTGTATCATCTCCATTTTAGTGGAATGAAAAGAAATCAAGGGAGATTATAAGCTTTAATTACATTATATAACAATTTCCAATTATTCTGGAAGCACTGTGCTGGACGAAAATTTCATATAATTTTTTTTTTTCAAATATGCAGAAATCAAATCATTGTTTTACGGGCAAATCTTTCCTTTATGAACTAGAAGTTTACAAATTATCTGTTGCATGCATTTTGGGACACCTTCCATTTTCTGTACATTATTCTTAAATTCTTTCCTTTATCATGGAAAATGAACTTTGACATTATAATGACATATATTTGGATATATTTTGTTTTGTTAACCGATTACACTCATTATTTTCCTTTGGGAATTTTCAGTACTAACCATAATAATATGAGTTACTGTTGAGATATAAATTGGATATCAGTTTGCACGTAGTTTGATTTGCGAGTTTCTTGAGTTACTCTCTTTTAAATATCCCGCTGAAGGAAGTTAATCCTCTAATGTTAACGTATATTTTCTTTGAATTGCTAATCATCAATATTTCATGTTACTATTTGATTAATTTAGTAGATATCTTGTTGGATAAATTTAAAACTTGTTACCTCTGTATGTTGAATGATTCCAAGATTTGTTTTGAGCATACCATCTTTTTTAGAAAGCAAAAAATTATAAAGTAAATGTGCTTCAAAGCAGCACTGTATGGAAGAGATAGAGGGGAGTGGATTTTACTGTCTAGTTTTAGAAGGAATACGTTTTACATTCTCTAACTCAAACTTCTCTTTCTCTGGATAATGCAGTTGCTGGTACCTCTACTCGTCCTCGTACATTCAAGAAGGTAAATTTTTGTTTTTGTTTTTTTATTTTGCACCCTGGATTTTGCCATACATAACTAATGTTTTAGATGCTACTAGGAGATATGTTATTTCAATTTCCATGCACCGTATCATCTATTAATTATTATATTTCAAATGCATTTTGAGAAGACACAAATTTGTTGTGGACCTGTGGTATAGAACTCTGATTCTGAATGGTCAAGGCAATGTGATTCTGTAATGTCATGAGATGTGGTGATGTGAAAACATAATGAGGCTTTTTAAGCAAGCTTGAAGCTAATTATTAAAGTGAAGATGAACCTGAGAAATGCTGTCTTTGATACCACAACTATTCTACACCTTTTGAATCTTAGGAAGTGATGATCTGTAACTGTTTGATAGTTGTTTGTAAAAGAACAGGTGTCATGTTGGTCACTGACACTAGAAAGGTGTATTCAAATATATTACTTTACTATTTTCTTTCTTCCATTTTCTCTCCCTTTGCAACTGGAAGAACCATAGTTGATTAAACTGGATCTTGACAATATAATTCATTATTTTATCTATGCTTCCGTTTACTATCAGGAAGAAGAGGAGTTGGAAGAAGAGGAGAGATCTGAAGAAGAATCACAAGAGTCTGAGGATGAAGATGAAGCTGTAAGTCAGTAAAATGTGGCTTATTTCTGTGTGCATATTTCATTCCATAGCCAGTTAGATGGCTCTTCACTGTTGCATTTTGATGCGTCTGCATACACCTGTCTTTTAATGATATTGCTGAAAAATTAATCATTTGTCCTTTTTTGTCAATGCTGTGTACAGAAGCATAAAGGCACTCAGGGTATTATTCAGATTGAAAATCCAAATCTGGCAAAACCGAAGAATGTGAAAGCTCGAGACATCGATGTAATCCACACAACACATTTATCTGTTCTATTAACTAACTTTTGTATTCTTGTGTCCTGAGTATTCCTTTTGTTTGACAGACGGAGAAGACAACTGAGCTTTCCAGGCGCGAAAGGTTAGCATAAACTTAATTTTTGGCTTTGATGTGAATATATATGGTCCAAACTAGTCTTGCTCTTGTTTTTTTAATTCTTTTTCCTTCTTTTCTTTTTAAAGTAACATGTATAATAAGATTGGATGAAGAAAACTGGATGGGCTGTGTTCACTTCATGAATGCTTGTCTGCAGAACTTCCTTTTTATTTTCTTAATTTGTGCTTTTGGAATTTTTGGGCCTTCTATACTCTTACCCGTGTTTAGTTGCAGGAGGTTTTTTATTTTATTTACTCTCTCCCCCCCATTGACCCCTCTAGATTGGTCCTCCATTGATGATCCCTTGTGGTTGTGATGGCATATTTAATCTTATTAAAAAGTTTCTTGCACACTTCTAGTAGCAACTTACCTGGCATCTCCTATCGGTTTTGATAGTGCTGGCCTATTTTGCTCAGGCTAACTTATGGGTGTTCGATATGGATATATTTCTAGGAGTCTGATCCTTTTTCTCCTAAATAGGAAATAGTGATACAGGTAAAAAGGATCCAGAATTTTGACATAGGACGCAGTTATTATTAGCTTAAAGTTACCTTAGAAATGTAACATATTGATAGTGTTTGATGTATTTCTTTGTATATTAAGGATCGTCTGTTGATCTAATTTGAAGGATCCTTATCCTGTTCAAAGGATCAAGGACAGTTCCATACCTTTACCCTTGTAATGTCCATCAATGAAGAGTCCGGGGCTGGGTGCTGGCAACTCGCTTTATGGTTTTACTTTGTGGATTTGCTTTTAGTAGTTTTGCCCATCATTGTTTACTGTTTATTGGATGCTTGATGATTTTGATGTTCTGTCATGAGTTATTGAGGATTGTTGGCAACAAAGGGGGCTGCATTTTATGATATAATATGTAACCCACGTGAAACATAATACTTTTGTACGTAACTTTAAACGAAAATGTGAATCGTTTGAAACATAAATCTCTTTTACGGAAGCTGCTTGTTAATTAACCGTAGTGTGGTGTGGCATAAAGTTACCCACTTTTAATGAGTTAGTCTCTACGAGTGCAATCCCACTTTGAATGGGTTAGTCTCTATGGGTGCTGGACTTCTCATGTTCCCCATTTTGCGCCCAATGCTTTGTGTCCTTTTTATTCACTACTCAGGGATGTTTAATAAAGTGGTCGGTGCGCGACTCGGACCGTAAAAAACCCGAGCCGAGCCGGCTCACGGCTCGGGTTGAGCCCCAAAATTGGGACGCGGCCCGAGCGGGGTCAGCCCATATGGCTTGTGGGGCCCGTGTGGGCTGGCTTATTTAACTTTTTTTTTTTTTTTTTTTTTTTTTTAAAATTTTTGGGTAAGAAAATGAAAAACGCAAATAAATAGGGCGACAGTGCCGGCTTGGGCTTGGACCGTACAATGCTCGAGCTTTAGCTCAGGTCAAGCCTTGTTTTTAGAGGGCCTGTAAAAGCTTGATTCCTAGTGAGCCTAAAGTTTAGACTTGAGCCGGCTATCACTACTAAACGGTTACTTTCTCTCTGTCTACAGAGAGGAGATTGAAAAACAGAAAGCTCATGAAAGGTACATGAAGCTGCAAGAACAAGGAAAGACGGAACAGGCGAGGAAAGATTTAGGTAACATACTTGAATTTTGCTCTAGCAGTTTTGTTTCACCGCCCTTGTTTTGTGGCTTAACCCCACCCTCTAGCAACATATGAGGGACAAGGGAAACAGCCTTGTGCATTTTACATTACTCACATTGGTCTGTCTTGCTGTTTAATGATCGATCGTTGTTTTTAATCTTTCAGAGCGTCTTGCTCTTATCCGACAACAGAGGGCGGAAGCTGCTAAAAAGCGTGAAGAGGAGAAATTAGGTAACTTACCAGATATGGTCACGTTGTTTGCTAGGTCCTAGGTCTTCTATTTGTCTTGAACTTCAGTCTGATTCTATTTACATTTTACTCCTGCAGCCAAAGAACAGAAAAAGTTGGAAGCTCGCAAGTAATTTTGGCATCCTACAAGAATGGATGTCAAAGCTTGATACAATTTTAGTTAGTTAATCTGCATCTTAAGGATTGTTATCTTTCTGAATTGGCACTTGGTACAAACTGATATTCTCCTCCAACTCTCGCTATTACCGGTTTATCATGTTATTATACATGGAAGCTTTAAATATAAATAAAATTTAACTTTTAGACTATGGCTCAGCAGCCGTGATGTTTAATTCACGTGATGCGGATTTACCTTCTTAAAACTTGTAATTTCGTTATCTTTTATTATTATCTGCTTTTTGAGAATGTTTACATATTGAATGAAGCAAATTTTGATATGAGGCATGTCTGCTATGGAAACGACGACTTTACCTGATAATTGAAAGAAGTATATGAAAATTCTCATGCTTAGAGCTTCTCCAATGCTCATGGTTCTTAGAGCATCTCTAATGCTCTAAAAGATAGACTTAGTGCATTTGAAGAGAGAGGGAGATCATAAAAAAAAAAGTCGTTCTGTAATTTTATATATTTTCATTTTCATATATTTTTATTTTCTTTTAATCACTTTTCTTTCATTTATATCATTTTCTTCACCTCTTCCTCTCTCGAGTCCCGTACATAGTCTATAAATACACATTCACCTTGTTCACGACTATTTTATTATTTTTGAATTTATCATCTCTCTTTTTTTTTTCATTTTTCCCTACATCTCATTCTATTTATATTTACTTAAAATAATTATCTTTTCTCTATCTCTCTCCTCGACATCACTCTCACAATCCGCACCCATTGAAGATGCTCTTAGGTGGTGGTCTTGTAGGATAGAGGTAGAGACAATAAAAATAATCGGACCGTATGTTTCTATTTTTGCTTTTTTTTTTTTTTTGTAGATTTTCCCTTTTTTTCTTAATCATTATTCTCTCATTTAAATCACTCTTGCATCACTTTTCCTTCTTTGTGTCATATGTTAAGTCTAAAAATGCACCTTCATCTCCATCATCTTTATTACTATTTTATTATTATTTTTGAATTTCTATCTATTTCTCATTTTTTTACTTTTCCCTTTCTTTTTTCCTTACTCCTCTTTTCATTTATCTTTAATTAAAATAATCATTTTTTCTCTATATCTCTTTTAAACGACCAATTACTTTGACTATCCATTAAAGACACTCTTAGGACATAGTGTCTATGCTATGAAGGGATGCTTTTTCATGCATTGAACCCTTTGAAAATTGAGGTGTTTGTCTTTTCGTTGTGGTGTAGTTTTACCTCATTGATTGAAACTCGGGCATACTATGTGGATTGTAGTTTTGAGATCTTATCTAATTACCATGATATTATTAAGCAACTTTCAAGAAGTTTTGCGAGTCCTTCTAAGGAGATGTTAAGGGAGAAGAAATTTGTCATGTGACTACAGGTAATTCAGAATTGTGGTTTTTAAAGTCTTTAATTCTCCAACCTTCAATCATATGCAACTACAGGACATGCTTCCTCTCCTTAAAAAATCACTCTTTAAATTTATTTTGTCTTACTGGCTGATTCTACACGATAGTAGTGTAGTATTTGGAATCGTGACTTGACAAACAAAATAAAAGATTAAAAATAAAATAAAATAACAAGGATGTCTCTTGGTGGATGACACACTCGGAATCGGGAATTAGTTTGTTCGGTGCTGCTGGCAAAAACCCATTTCCGATGGCGGAGAAGCAAACACCTGACGTTAAGCCCAACAAAAACCTTCCTCCTTCGACGGACCCACAGAATATCCGCACTGGAGGTTCAGGTGGCGGGTACTCCGGCGGTACCCACTATCCGAACCCGGCGGATGCGGTGAACCCGGATGCAGCAACCCTGAGAGATCAATGGCGATTCGCTATTAGGCAGTATAGTAAGTGGTACTCTCACGCTTGGGGCACTGCTATACTGGCCGGGATGTCGTTTTTCGCTCTCGGTTGGATCATCAAGGGCTCCAATCCACTACCCTCTTTCAAACCGGATAAACCGAAGAGTAATAATGATAGCGAGGGTTCTTCATCTTCTGTTAGCGGTGATAAAGCAGCTGCTGAGGTCCATCAAGCACGATGAATCGTTTCTGGTCTGTGTCGATATCTTTTCTTTCTCTTCTTTCGGCCCTCGATAGGTTGATTAGAGTAAAATTGTTATAGTTAAAATTGATGCTCATGAGGCTGAGTTAGCTAATAAATTTTCTCTTCACATTGATGATTTTAGTGGGTTTTGGAGAATTGCAACCGATGATGGAGTTCATTCTTAAATTTAATATCTTGATCAATTCTGACAATTCTGAAATTCTTGACGCGTGTTATCTGGTCTGAAAGCATTTTTACAATACTACCATGCAGTAATATGATAACAACCATGGAACCTGGTAATAATTCGTTTCGCCAAATCTTCATTTCCTTGTGCTGAAAACGTGACTGTTTTTAGCTGTGTGTAACAAATTCATATTGGATAATGATTAATGAATACTGTGAACAGATTACCAACTTTTATCATGAAACATGTATGACTCTCCACTTAGAAGGGTTGAAAACAATGACGAGGCTTGAACTATGTGAGATTTGAAGTTTGCTCTTTTGTTTGAGATTTACCGCAGTTACTTAGAAGTTGAAAACGTATTCCGTTTCCAAATCTGTGATGTCATATTTCTTCCGTTTGATTTTCTTCCCATGAACAGTGTATAGCAGGATGTAGTTATGACTTGTGAATCAGAATTTCCAAGTCATCTCAATGGTTCTTGAGGATTTCTGATTTCATTCTGACCACTTGGCCTGTCAAGAAAGTTTGTTTAGTTCATTTAATAAATGACAGTGATTTTATTCCAAATACATTACATGTACAAGAATGGGCCTTTTCCGAAAGCAATCGGAATAATGTATGAAGCCCAACAACGTCCATTCTTGCTGAACAATTTGCAGACTTATTGGTCGAAAGTCTTCTAGTTGTCAATTGGTGAGCCTACTTGAAAAAGCTAATATTTTTGCTCTTGGATAAGGTTCCCTTATGCATATTTCACCTCAGAGAATCCTGATGATAACATAGATCCTTTTCCAAAAGAAGTTTCCTGTAGTATATATAATAACAAATTTCTATTTCCAAATCCTACACATCTTTTGTCTGGGGGCTGCATCTGAACCAAGTTGTATCGGATTTGGATGGTTTTCCATGAATTCAAACTATATATTTATCAAGGCTCCCTCTTAGTGAGTACCAGACGCACATGGCATTATATAATCAACTTCTCTTATGTTAGTATGCTTGAAATAAATGATATTACTGGTACTACCTACCTATTACGAACAAAATAGAATGTGTACTTATGGTAAGTGTTGTTTTCGTGAAGTTCACTTTATGTGCAGATAATATAATACTCATTTAGGATAGTGATTATGGGATGCTAATATTGCAGTTTTAGGATGTGATGGATTTGGGAAGCAAGTGTCCTGGTAATTTTGGTTTGCAAATCCTAGTTTTTCTCTCACTTTGCTGGTTTCAGTTCTTGTGCTTGGTGTGGATGCCGGTTGTTCAGTTTCTGTTTATGTCATGATTATGAATCAGGACAACTCTTCTGAGTTATATTTTTTGTTTGCAGAAGAGCAAGAAAATTTTGATGCTATATTCTTTCTACATTCTTTTGGCTAGTGCAGGGACCAGTGCTCTGTGGTTACTGACCTTGGGGAAACCATCGTTCTCTAAATCATCTCTTCTCGTAGTTGTCTTCCAGGCACGAGTTGACAGGATCAAATGAAGAAGAAACTGAAATTAGAACTCTGTGACCTTCTTGATTTAGGATTGTACATTTAGCCCTCTTGTATTTTTGTTGAGACATGTTTCTGAGAGGATCCATGATGGATTTTGCTTGCCCAATGTTAGAAAAAGGATAGCCGATGTTTGTTCGTCTTGTAAGCTTTGTCAGCCATTGTACATTTTTGGCAAGGTTTGATGTGCGATAATAGACCATATTGAACAGGATAACGAACAATGCTTGTTTCTACCAGTTATTTCTTGCCAAATTTTAATGGGGTTGAGATGCTTAAGTAATCAAAATTTTCTCAAGAGCTCAAACTCTGAGTAGATCTGTGTTGGACAGAAATAACAAAGAACAACGCGTCCATCTGTGCATAGTTTCCTCTTCTTACTGCGTCAGCCATTTACCCAAATGAATGGGCAGAGATGAAAATGAAATTTGTGATCAGGTAACACATCCAGAGAGAAGAAAAATAGAACTTAGAGCTGAAAAATGTCCTCATTTGAGTTGATAAGATGCCATTTTGTTGCAGGATTCGTGACGTCAAGAAGACAGATAAAGCACACATTCTTGATGTGTAATAGCAGGACATACTTCCATCGACATTTTAACATAAATTGAAATCAAAAGGAGTGATTACCGGGTTAAAAAATGTGTTTCTAAAAAGAAGTCGATGGTAAAAGCACTTGTAAGTCTCCTTTACAACCTGTGTTTAAAGCTTTGTAGTCCCATTTTATCTATCAAGTACAGAAGAATCTACGTCGATTGCCTTGTACCAACTCCTCCACAACAAATTGATAGGCTTCTTTTTCTATACATTTGTTCTTTTCTGGCTTGTCGAAATTCTTCATGCCTTGAATCTTGTTTCCTCACAGGATCTAGCCGGAGCAGCAACCGGTCTTCTTCACCGCCGATACGTCGTCTTTGGTCCCAATATTAATGGTTTGTCCCTTGGGCAAAGCTGCAGGATCATCTCCTATGTCAAGAGCCTTCTTGCTAACTACGTGATAAATTTGTGTCAACACTTCCGTGAATGCATTTTCAACATTCAGTGCTTCTAGAGCTGAAGTTTCCATGAAAAAAGTGTTCTCCCTTTCGGCAAATGCCTTTGCGTCTTCTGTAGGAACGGCTCGCAGGTGACGGAGGTCTGCTTTGTTTCCCACCAGCATGATCACAATGTTCATGTCCGTGTGCCCTCGAAGCTCCTTCAGCCATCTTTCCACATTTTCGAATGTTACATGACGGGTAACATCATAAACAAGTAGAGCACCAACGGCCCCTCGGTAATATGCACTCGTGATTGCACGATACCTGCGGTTAGCAAGATAGTAAATACATCTTCAGGCTCTGATTATCATAATTTTTCAAGATTCTTGCATGTATTCTGGAAGTTTTGCTCAAAATCAATTAACCATCCTTTAAAAACATGCCATCAATTCAAGGATGCTCATAGTGCATAATAACTCTTTCAAGAAATGAAGGAAATTCCTCTAAAAGATCATATATATCGGGAATGCAGTTTCATCTGATTCTTGAAAAACAGAGTCATGATTAATAAGACACCATAGGACATAGTAATCTTTATGAGATGGGATGGGATTGTTGATGCATTAAATTAAGGTTGTAGTCGTTTTTTTTTAATCAGGATTGAGAAGATTATTAAGGTTAATGTAGCAGTAATCTTAGATCCATGGAACAATGTATGAGATGAGGATGGTCGGAGGAAATATGATAGGATAGGATACCTTTCTTGGCCAGCGGTGTCCCAAATCTGGGCCTTAACAACCTTGTCGTCGACTTGAATGGAGCGGGTAGCGAATTCAACGCCGATGGTGGATTTTGATGCCTGGCTGAACTCATTGCGCGTAAAACGAGAAAGAAGATTGGATTTTCCGACGCCGGAGTCACCGATCAGCACGACCTTAAACAGGTAATCATAATCCTCATCAGCCCTGTACGCCCCCATTCTTAAAGGATCCTTCCCTGTCTAGCTTGTTTCTGTTGCCTATCGAATATCTTTTCAAATGTTTGTTTAGAGAGAGAGAGACGTGAAATTATTGTTTGGTTGTCAAATCTTGATTCTATTCAATGGCATATGTTACATTAAAGCCTCCGACTATTGTGGACCAACGTAGAGAGATTCATTTCAGAATCGGTTGGATTACACAAATAATAATAATAATAACTATTATAATAATTATTATTATTTTCTTTTAATTTTTAATTGTTTTTATTTTTATTATAAAATTAATTTGTTACCCCTAACCCTAAAGTTATTACGCGTAATGTTATTTATCAGCATCATTTAGTAATATTAAATTCAACTATATCATTTAAATGATACAAGTCCAATTCAAATCACCACATATCCTCATATTTAAATTCAGCTATATCATTTAATGACAATACACTGGTAAATGAGATGATGATTACCACTGGTTAAAAAAGCATCAGACGTGTGCTCTTCCGATCTCTTTACTCAGGACTAAATTCAAATATCCATAAAATATCGATGGCAGTCAAGCGAAGAAAACATTAGCTATATATTCAAGAACACATAACAATGCCCTTTATAAAAGGCTACATAAATGGTAGGAGATAGAATTCAAATAGATCGGAAGAGCGTCGTGTAGG
>CAVNYN010219280.1:0-12355 GCA_963692815.1 Nyctanthes arbor-tristis
TTTTTTTTTTTTTTTTTTAAAGAGCAAAAGTTTTTCACTCCCAACAGGCTTTTTATTCGTTGTCTTTATTTTGCATCAAGAAACATTTGTTGTATTATTTTATTTTGAATCAATATTTTTGTCTTTTATCAATAAAATCAAGTTTGGTTTAGTTAAATCAAGAAAGAAGACTTGAAAATTGCAAATCATTAAATTATAAAATGTGGAGTTTGCGCTATAAATTTGAAGAGTCAAATTCCCTCTTTATTTTAAAATGTTAAAAAATAAATAGTTTATTGAAGCCCAATTTTAAAATTTGGCTTTTTAAAATAAAGAGCATTTTCAATTTAAGGAGTTTTATTGAAGATGTTCTAAGTACATTAATTTGTCAATAAAATAAGACTATCATGTTATTATTCTTAATTTTTATTTTTTTTTTCAAAAGAATGCCATTATTCTTAATTAAGATGTATGTTTCTTAATTAAGATGTATGTGTTAATGTTCCTATTTTGTCATTTCATTGTACATTGTGCTTTCATGTGGCCATTGAACTTTGAAATATTTCCAGTTGACGAATTTCAAATATTTTTTATCCGTTCATTACTGATCACATTCTATTGTTCAAAAAAATATTCTTATCCTTCAAAAAATCTCATTTCTATTTTTCAAATTTAACTTATTTAAGTGACAAGAACATGATCATATTTGAATTTCAATGAACACTGAGAAAGATTTATGGAATTCAATAACTATGTAGAAATGCAATGGAAAGTACAACGATCTTTAACAAACATAACATTTTGAACTTCAATATCTAGGCAGGAATATCATGTAAAGTTTAATGGTAATTTAGATAGATAAACCCCTAAAAATGAAGAAAAGTTAACAGAAATAAAAAAAACATGAGAAAATATGTAATATCCCAAAATTTTATAAACAAATTATGCAATAAAATCATTATTTAGATAATTATGAAAGAATTACTTGAATTTTTCATCAACCGAAAGGGTATAAGATTATTGAAATTGAATAGCATCAATTGTAAAGTTACAAGACTATTACTCAAACGAATGCCTAAAATTTAAAATGGGGCTATTAATAACATGATTGTTATTTTGACGATGATTGAATTAGAATATGATTATTGACAACGCAATCACTATTTTGACGATGATTGGACAATTGTTTGAATTGTACTAATTGAAATATTACAAGTTTACCATTGGAATGAATACCAAAAATTAGAATACGGTTATTGACAATGTAAATGTTATTTTGACGATGATCGAATTAACTCTTGAAATGCCACAAGAATTCAAAGAATTGTTACTCGAGTGAGCCTAGAGGCAAGAATGCGGTTATTAGTTAGATCTACTTGAAGTTAATCACCTAATTATAAAGTTACGTTAAGTGAAAGGACTCAAGTAACATGAATCAAATTATCATGACTTGATTATAAAACAACACAAAGTATAAGGACTTTCTGAGTAATAAATGATTGAACTTCATTTCGCCATCTTACCCCCTAAAGTGTACAGCACTATATCGGGCCACTTGACTTTATGTAATTGGCAGAACTCAAATGTGAATTAAAAACAACTATCCGGATATTTCTAACGATTATAAATAGGAGGAACGATAAGGAATTCACCCAAGCCACCAAACCTTCTACCTATATCCCTCTTCTATGAGCTCTTCCGATCTCTCTTTCTCTCTCCCCTCTTCCCTCTTCACATCTATATTTAGACTAATTGTCTTACTTTTCATATATACAAAGAGAGGAAATTCATCTAAAAGTAGTAGATGGAAGGGAACAACCCTTAAAACCTCTGTCCTTCTATACAGTGGTGACCTCTCCCTTTCAGGAGATGTCACGCACACATGGCTCCCTGTTATTGGGGAATCAGGTGGCGTATCCTGATTCTTCTCTTTTTATAAGGGAAGAGGTCACCTCTTCTTAGAATTGTTTCCTAAAACCTATCAAACACTTAGTTTTGTACTTAGAAGAGACCCTTCTTCGTATATATACATATATATATAAGAAATATAACTTGAAACACTACTTTGATCAAACAAAATAAAGGTTTTGAGGGCGTTTATTAACAACTCAAAGAATTTTTGGAAAAATCAAGCTAAAGAGGTGAGTAATTAATACTTTGATTCCCTTTTTACATTCTTAAAGTTTGATAAGAAAATCATAGTTTTGATTGAAGTTTCCATAAGATGAATATTGATTTTAATGCATTGAAAAAAAAGATTGATTTATTGTATTTGAATCACTATTTGCTCTACCCGTTTTGTCTTTGCTTTGTTTTATTGGCATACTAGGATTTATCTAATGATACCGAGATGAGCGACGAATAATATGGTATTTTCTTTGCTATTTTGATAGGTCAACCAAGATTTGAATATGAATCCACTTAAATATACATGGTCATAATTGAATTGATACTGAGTTATATGAATTTTACTCAAGCTATGGGTAGTAATTTAACTAGTGATAGGGCTTTTTTGTGCATTTAAAAGCTTTGTGCATACGATGGTTATCTTGAAAACAAATCTCCAAAATAAAAAAATGAATCACAGGGTTTTGTTACTCACTGAGTACTTTGTACTCATTCCTCTTTTCTATAATTTTGTAAATAAATGAAGGCATGATCTTTGGAAAGCCAGCCATGAATTTGAGCATGCTCGCAAAGGGAGTAGAGTTTTGCATATAGTGACAACCTCTCTTTGAAGATACTACGAAAGCAATTATGAACTTGATACATTTTGTATTTATAAGTACGCCCACCTCTATATGATATATATATATATATATTTACACCTTATAATATATATATATATATATGGTAGTCTTTATAATGATTTGAAACTTACATTTCAAGGTAAAAGCTTTCTAATGATTTGACTTTACTTTGTTAACCAATAAACTACACATATTAATATACTTGTTGTATTCTTCACATTTTATTAAAAAACCTAGTTTTAAGTGATTCTTTAAAATTTAACAACTTATTAGTTTAAGTAATTAGCTTTAAAGAATGTTAAACTCTAAAATAAAAACAATTTAGTTCATTTTGTACGTCTCGACCCCGCTGTTTGTGTTGAAACTTCTGCTATTAAATTTGTTCACCAATATAAATAATTCAAGAAAATTGAAAAATTAGCGGGGCGTGATAAGAATGGTATCAGAGTAGCGTTGCAAGGAAGTACATGCATAATCTATTCTGCGCAAGGCATTGACCAACCGGCTTGCAAGTAAGTTACTATTTTCTAAGTTTATAAATAATTGTACCCTTTTTAGTAAAGTTTATATGCATCGGACATATCGTAAAGAGTTATGGGTAATAGGAGTTAATGGATATGAAACCCTTTATTGAAAAAAATTTCCCAAAATGGTCAAACCTTCTTTAAAGAATTAATGAGCGGAAGTATTTGATCTTACCAACTCAAGCAGAAAATGAGAAAAATGATATCTTTTATTCTGGTTCCAAATGTTAAGTTAACTTTAAAAGATATCGTATGGCTTTTGGGCATTTTGGAACTAAGAAAATTACAAATGAAATGGGGAGGGAGAGCAAAAAAAATTTTGGCAGCTTGCTATGGCGCACCATTTCTGCATCGAGCAGAAAGCTCGACGGTGTTGTGGCACCAAGCGACCCCACCAGACAGAAAGGCTCATGCAGGCGGCCCTGCTCAGTAAGGCAGTCGCATCAAGCCTAAGTCGGTGAGCCAGATTTTTGTCCGAAAAATTTACAGTCAAGTCCCTAAGCTTTTTGATTTAGTCTAAATCAGTCCAAAACCATAGATTTTTCTAGAAAATTTCAATTGGGTCTCCAAACTTCCTGATTTCTTCTATATTGACCCGAAAGACTTACTTTAGGTTCCTTTAAATCTCAAACTTTAATTCTTTCACGTGATTGACTCTTATTTCAATTAAAAGGATTTTTTTATCCAAATCTAATCGGGTTTCAAAAATTTTCTTACTCAAACTTGATTCTTGAATTTTTCGCGCTAATCTTATTATTAAATCTTGAATTTTTTTGTCCTTTGACTCTAATGGGACCCGCCAATAGACGAACCAAATTTTGACTTTCTTGAATCTCATCATCGAATATAATTTTTGATCAATAAATTTGAGTACAACTTTTGAGTAATTAGATGGATGTCTCATTTTATGCAAACATATAAATTTTGCTTGTTAATGTATAGTTGTATACCCAAGAGATTTAACAAAAATAAGCGGTCAAGAACTCAATTGCCAACTAATTTATGTGTCTTCGACCCCAGGAGTTGGTGATACTGTGTCATCTCTTCTATTTATTATGTTGTCTCTGTGTGTTTTTTGTGTTTTGTTTTTTTTTCCTTCAATGCTTTCTTATTATTGGTTGCGAGGTGCTTGACCAGATCGGAAGAGCACACGTTGGCACTTGAGTTGGGTCTGTCTTTATTTTGTGTGTTTGTCTCGTGTAGTTGTTTATCGTATTTGGCATTTGAGTTGTGTTAGTTTTATCGTGTCTGTTAATCCATGCGTAGCTCATGGAGTGCATCTTGTAACTCTTTTTCTATCAATAATATTTTATTTTCATTGAAAAAAACTAATTTATAGTGACAAATTTTGAGCTATAAGTAAAACTTATGGACGGTTAAAATTGACCCAATTGATTGTAATAAGAATTGTTTGAAACTAATAGAGTAAGAGTTCTTGGAAATAGAGACACACATAGAGTTCTTGGAAATACGGACACCCATAGAATTTAATCAGGAACAATAACGAATTTGAATTGTAACTTTGATCCCTTGATTTGATATTTAGAAATTGAAAAGATAATAGACATATATAGCAAGGTCAAGACAAGTGACTTGAATTCAATCCCTCACCCTTCTTCGAACTTTTGTCTTGACCTATGATTTTTATTACTAAACACCCCATGGCAATGTATAAACATGCCTAAACTTTGAAACAGAAAAGATTGCTCATTTTATACCCTTTGATTTGATATGTTGCCTCCCTCATTATTATGTCCCAATGAACCTTTGTACATCTTTTCAGTGTATTTTGAGACACTTGTTGTCTTACCTAACATTTTCAATGCTCTTTAATCCAATAATTCATTTTGCCAACCCTGATTTCCTTTTGGATGTAATTTCGCACCCTCCTAAGTTGTCAAGAATTGCCATTCATCATGCAATTCGTTGAACTTTTGAAATGATATCCTTTCAGTTCCTACTCGAAAAAGGCTCTGCCCTTTTTTTAAAAAAAATCCATTCAGGCAAATTATTTGAATAATTTATTTTCCTTTGCTAAACCCGATATTCGTTTCAAATTTCTTGCTTGAAAATTATGTTGCCTCGGATGTAACACTTTTGCCTATAATTGATTGAAATTATCTTTTTCTTACGTATTTTTTATAAATCCATTGCGCTTGATTCATCAACAATATATTCATTGCTTCATACTTGAGTTTGGAAACATTCTCTTTGCTTTATAGAGTAACCTTTTATTTTGAGACCTCAATTTTTTGTTAACTTTTACTTGATTCTAAACTTTGTTCTGTGTTATTCTCGAGAATAAATCAATCATGAAAATTCTTTATGATAAAATTGAAACATGTTTGCAAAGACTTACCTTTGATATCTGAATCAACATTAGTTCTTTGTAAAAATTGAAATTTATTCCTTCCCTTATGTTTTCTCTTCTCACTCTCACCTATTATTGATTATCCTTGATTGTCTATTTGAAATCTTGGAATCTCCTTTTGGCTTCTCTACTATTGAGATCGGAAGAGCACACTGTATGTCTTTGTTCTATGCTTTTGTTCTATACCTTTTGTTACCATTTGATTAAACTCATAAAATTGTTTGATTATTGCATATTGATATTGGTTCTCTTCACAATTTCAAAAACCTTATTTGCGTGACAAATAACTTAATGTTTCTGTCTTTGTTCTCTTCAACTTGGTTGACTACTAGAAACATTAACTCTTCTGCAATTCTTGATTATTTTCCGTCTTAACTTTCTTTATGCCAATGACCCTCTACTTTATTTGTTATTCAAATGCTTTTGACATATGAATTGATATTAGTACCTAAAAGAAAAAATTGAAATTAGGAAAGAATTTGTTTCTTTTCTTCTCCTTTCTTTTCTTGCTCTCACTTACTTTTGATCATTTTTCCTTGCCTACTTTTCCTCTCAGAAATCCTCTTTGGCATCTATCACTTTTATTGCCTTTTGTTTTTCATTACATAATTTCGTTCAATGCCTTTTGATACTGTTTTGATTGAGCTCATGGAATTATTTGATCATTACGTATCGACAATAGTTGTTTTTGTGATTTAAGAAATCTAAACTGCTTGGCAATGGACTTATGTAAGATTGACTTTTGTTTTCACTTGTTTCCGTTCCAACTTTGTTTAATCTTATAGGACAACAGCCTTTCTATAATCTACATTATTTGTTAACTCTTCTCATACCCATGCCCTTTTATTTTGTCAAGTTCTAAAACCGATTTGGTTTGTCCTTCTATTTGATTTCTTGTCTTGTTTAGTCCTTACCATTTGATTTAAAATTCAAAATAAAATTTAAGAAACAAGTATGGAACATTAGTTTGAAAAATTGAGAACAAACTCGAAATGGTTTTAAACGAATACCATTGAAGGCGTCGAACTTTGCTCATTGTTAATAAACAACTCGTAGTCCTAACCCATTTTGAATAAAGTTTGAACAAAAATTTCGGGCAATTGGATTGTTAGAACTTTGAATTTTTGTTCAACCCGATTTTTGAGAATTTATGGTATATTTGGAGGAAGAATAAATTCAATTTTTAGGAACTTTGATACGGAAGATGAAAAAGGAACTTATTACACTAGCTTGAAAAATGACCCTGATAGTAAAAGAAATTAGAGTACGCAGCGGAAGCAATTTATGTATTGATAGAAGAAAATACCCTACATCTAGAGACTTTGATGAAATTTGAAAAAGTAACCATAAATTTGTCTATTCACACCTTGAATAATTTCCAAGTAAGTGTGAATTTCAAGAACGAAATTCATTTAAGGGGGTAGATTGTAACATCCCGCAAAATTTTATAAACAAATTATGCAATAAAATCATTATTTTGATAATGATGAGAGAATTACTTGAATTTTTCATCAACTGAAAGGTTACAAGATCATTGAAATTGAATAATATTAATTGTAAAGTTATAAGACTATTACTCAAACGAATGTCTAAATTTTGGAATGAGACTATTGATAACATGATTGTTGTTTTGACAATGATTGAATTATAATATGATAATTGACAATGTCATCATTATTTTGACAATGATTGGACAATTGTTTGAATTGTACTAATTGAAAGATTACAAGATTTACCATTCGAATGAACACCAAAAATTAGAATACGGTTATTGACAATGTAAACGTTATTTTGGCGATAATCCAATAACGGCTTGAAATACCACAAGAATTCAAAGAATCATTACTTGAGTAAGCCTAGAAGCAAGAATGTGCTTATTAGTTAGCATGGCTTGAAGTTAATCACCTAATTATAAAATCACGTTAAGTGAAAGGACTCAAGTAACATGAATCAAATTATCATGACTTGATTATAAAATAATACAAAGTATAAGGACTTCCTGAACAATAAATGATTGAACTTTATTTTGCCACCTCACCCCTTAAAGTGTACGGCGCCATATAGCACCATTGGCCTTATATAATTGGCGAAACTCAAATGTGAATTAAAAACAACTAAATTTGGATATTTCTAACGATTATAAATAGGAAGAATGATGAGGAATTTACCCAAGCCTCCAAACCTTCTACCTATCTCCCTCTCCTATCATATCCCCCCTCTCTCTTGTTCCATTTCTACATCTATGTTTAGACTAATTGTCTTGCTTTTCATGTATATAAAGAGAGGAAATTCGTTCAAAAGTAGTAAATGGAAAGGAACAACCCCTAAAACCTATCAAACACTTAGTTTTGCACTTAGAAGAGTGTATATATATAAAAAATACAGCTTGAAACACTATTTTGATAAAGGAAAATGAAAATTTTGAGGGTGTTTATCAACAACTCAAAGAATCTTTGGAAAAATCAAGTTAAAGAGTTGAGTAACTAATGCTTTGATTCCCTTTTTGCATTCTTGAGGTTTGATAAGAAAAGCATGGTTTTGATTGAAGTTTCCATGAGATGAATATATATTTTGATGTATTGAAAAAAAGACTGATTTGTTGCATTTGAATCACTAGTTGATCTGCCTATTTTATCTTTGATTTGCTTTGCTTTGTCGCTATACTATGAGCCATCTAATGATACGAGATGGACAACGATTAGTGCGGTATTTGCTTTAGTATTTGATTGAAATTCTGGTAGGGGTCAACCGAGATTCGAATATGGATCCACTTAAATGTACATGGCCATAATTAAATTGATATTGAATGATATGAATCGCGCTATAGGTAATAGTTTAACTAGTGATAGGGCCCTTTTGTGCATTTAAAAGCTTTGTGCATGCAGTGGTTTTTTTGAAAACAAATCTCCAAAATAAAAGGTGAATCAAAGAGTTTTGTTACTCACTGAGTACTTTGTATTTATTCCTCTTTTCTACAATTTTATAGATAAATGAAGGCACGATCTTTGGAAAGCAAGTCATGAATTGGAGCATGCTCTCAAAGAGAGTAGAGTTTTACATGTAGTGACAACCTATCTTCGAAGATAATTCGAAAGTAATTATGAACTTAATACCTTTTGTATTTATAAGTATGCACACCTCTCTATGATATATATATATATATATATATTTACGCCTTATAATATATATATATATGCTAGTCTTTATAATGATTTAAAACTTACTTTTCAAGATAAAAGCTTTCTAATAATCTGGCTTTGCTTTGTTAACCAATAAACTGCACATACTAATATACTTGTTTTGTTCTTTATATTTTATTGAAAAATCTAGCTTTAAATGATTCTTTAAAATTTAACAACTTGTTAGTTTAAGTAATTAGTTTTAAAAAATATTAAACTTTAAAACAAAAACAATTTTGTTAGTTTTGTACGTCCCATCCCTGCTGTTTGTGTTGAAACTTCCGCTATTGAATTTGTTCACCGATATAAATAATTCAAGAAAATTGAAAAATTAGTTGGGAGTGACAAAATAATTTTAAAATAAAAGAGTTTAAAATGGAGAGCTTTTTTTTTTTGAGAAGGAAATGAAGATGTTATTTTTCTACTACTTTAAGATTCAAATGTTCTAAAAAGACATGAACATGTGATATTGTAAATGTAATACAGTTTTATTTGACAATGAAAAAGTATTCATATGATTATTACCCAATAAAATTATATCACATGAGTATGTTGTTCATCTCACTACTTTTCATCTCTCTAAAAGCACTATAGATGTTCAAGAATCAGACTGTGGTCAGTTAGTGATATGGTATGGTATAAAACTAACCGCTGATATCCTCTCACAAATTACATGTGTTGACTAGTATTATATCACATTATTTGTCAGTGTCTAGTGTTAGAATGACATTACATATATGGTGGTTGATCAAATTCGCTAGAATAACTCTTTCATAATTATTCACTTTCGTTTGTCCCAAAAAAAAAAGGAAAATTTACTTACTTTCGCCTTTCAATTCGTATTCATTATGCTGGTCCTACCCCCGCCTCATTTTGTGGTAATTTCCTATATCGATATTTTCTTCCTATTTTTTTCAAAATAATGCTATGTAGCATCAGTGGTGCTTGACACTAGTCTATGTGGCAACTAATGTGGCATTGAATGATAAGTAAAATTAAATACATGAATAAAGGACTCACTTGATTTGACTTATCATTCAATGCCACATTAATATGGTGCCAAGCACTAGTGGTGCTAAATAGCATTACTCTTTTTTTCATGCAATGGGAAAGATAGGGAGAATAGAAGAGAGATGGGTGTAGTTTGAGCTTGAGTCTACCATTCAAAAACTTTGAGTGTCTAACTATTTCAACACAATTCACACCACTCATATAAAGATATATTGTTTGCTCTTAAAATGATGATTATTATTTTCTTTTAGGGACAAAAGTGAAAGAAATATTTGTGCCTATTCACAAACTATTTTTGTTTAAAACAAGATGTAGATTTTTTTTAACATGAATAGTTGAAATTTATAAAATATGAGTAGGTATTATCAAATATATGTATGTAATTGGTTTGACTATATTTAAATAGAAAGAATTTGTGAACACGAGCTCTGTCGTTGGAACATGAACTTCCCATGTAAAATGTTTTCCAAGAAATGCAGAGATAATAGTATGAAAATAGCCGATTAATTTGTGTTTTTGGCGTATAAAAGTAGTCGGTTAAATTTTATTTTTTAAAAGGGAATAATTTTTATCTTTTGAAACACTTTTAATGGAAAATACTAAAAATGTATTTATCATATGAAATGAATTAAAGAATCAATGTGTTAATTCATTCTCAGTCACATAATTTTTTAAACAAAAATCCCTTTTTCACAATTCACGTACTATTTTTTAACTATACATTTTCTAAAAAGTTAATTTTCACAAAATAAATTTTCAAAAAGTCAAATTTATACACACAAATAATGCCATTTTATTTTAGGTCAGGTTACACTTATTATATTTTAAGTCAGGTTACAGATAGGGGTAAAATGAGTAGCTAGTTAGATAGGAGGGGAAAATTTTATTTTCCTTTTTATTTATTATATTTACTATTTTTTAGATTTTTTTATTTAAAAAGTAAAGGGGCAAAAATGTCGTAAAAGATCGAATAAGTGAATTTATGAAAGACTGGGGACCCACGGCATTGGAAAAAAAAAAGTTGAGGACTCAACTAATAGAAAACACAAAGATTCAGACCATTTGTAAAAACTAAGCCTAAATATAAATAGCCATCAAAGATGAAGAGGACAGTTTAGCTTTTGAATACATTTTTTCAACTCTCAACGACCTAACATGATATGGATTTAAGTCATATATTTATCGATATTTGGTTCATAATGAGAGAATACTACTATTTATTTAGACGGGAGACTAGTTGACATTTTTTCATTAGATAATCTCTAATGTAAAAACGTCAACTAGACTGAAAACAGAATAAATAGCACTACTCATAATTGAAGAAGCAAATATACTATTCACTTGTGTTGATAGATTAAAACGCTTATTGATTGTCATATACTTTTCTTTTAGTATGACAGTTCAACCTGTTTCCGCATCCTACTAAGAAAATAATAATCACACCTTAATCTTTTCTTGTCGAGGTGTTCACGAATGCACAATTTTGAGTTGTCAAAACTTTAGCGAGCAATGCTACCCTCTTAGAGTACCCTCTCCACTGTTACCGATCTTTTAATAACTTGATCAGATATTAAATTAGATGTCACATATTGGGTGGGGGCTGGAAGAGGAATATTCACTTCTATCTATATATATTTACTATTGTTTACAAAGGGGAATTCAAAAAATTCATCATGCAGCCACAAAACTCGAAGTATTTGTAATCTATGGTAATCTCTAAGTAGTAGTAAAACAGCTTAGTAGTCTGTACTCAGCATCGGGAACAACTCTTGGCTTCGTTTGTGCTTCCAGCCAAACGAGAATGATCTCTTAAATGAAACAGATACTTTTTGAATAGAACACGCATATGAACGACTCTTCATGAGTCTGTTTACACGTGAATTACTAGAAATCGCGTTGTGGTTTTGTTCTTCCTCATTCACACCCGCATTAGCAACATTATAGATCATCAAAGTCGAAGAAAAGTCCGCAGAAACTGACCTTCTAACCATCTGTTGTACGGCTGTGTTCGCTTTTGGGCGACGATCGGCCAAATCGCTTAGCACTCGAAACTCAAAACTCTGGTCACCGAGACTAGCACAATTTTCCTGCAATGCTCCAACTAAGTTTTGTTCTTCAACCGGTATTGTGCTAGTACTAGCACTTTCCATCTCAACTCTCATTTCACTGGTTATATCGGTATCTAATTCGACTTGTTCTGATATTCTCTCATTTCGTTCCTCCTCTACCAGAGCTATGTTACTCAAACCCGCATCCCCAGTATTGAGCCGGTCAGCAACATTTGTGCCGACGACTATGGGGGCACGACATAGCGGACAATGTTTGTGTGACCTTAACCATGTGTCAATGCACATAACATGAAAAGCATGGCTACATTTTGGCAACAACCTAAGACTCTCATTTTCTTGAAATACATTTAAGCAAACAGAGCAATCAGTCCCTTCAATCAAACCTTCATCCCTTTTGTACTTAAAAACAGTAATAGAATCGATCTCAGACTGTTGGAGACCGATTGTTCGGATATACCAGATAGGATGATCC
>CAVNYN010219282.1:0-19128 GCA_963692815.1 Nyctanthes arbor-tristis
TTAGATGAGAATTTTGTTTATTAGTTGGATGGTAAAAAGTCATGGGAATAAGAAGTAAGGTGAGACTCTTTAGTATTTTGACGTTGATTAGTTTCCCCTTTTCAATTGAAAGTTTTAATATTGAACTTAAGCAAACAAGAGACTTTTACACCTTCATCTAGCTTTTAGTAAAAATTATATTTATTATTGCATGGAATGAATCATCAAAAACGAAAATTAAGTGAGATGCAATTCCTTAGTATATTGGCATTGATAAGTTCCCCTCTTAGAATATCAGCTTGAGGGTATGAATCTTGAACTTGGACAAGAAAATGACCCTTACAAAATAATAGAAGAAAGTACCAAAATATAAGAGTAAATCCTCAAGGAAAACCAACCTTGAAAAACTTTAATGAAAAAGAAAGTTGGATGAAAAAATGTTATACGACATCTATCCATGCTGGATTATGCCTCAGAATCAAAATAATTACATGAATATGAGACAAAGAAACAAAAATATGAAATTTGGCCTTTTCGGGATAGCCCATGGTAGACCGCGGAATGTATGTCGCGGCCTACCCGCGGGCAACAGAAAAAAATTTTAGCTGCCGAGGACTCCCATGTGCCCGCATGGTTAGTCCATGCACCCGCATGGCACCCAATTTCAGTTTTTGTGAAAATTGCAGCAATAGCCCCTGAACTTCTAGATTTCTTTCAAATCGGTCTAAAGGACTTATTTTAAGCTTTTTAAGTCTTGGATTTTAAAATTTTTACAAAAGTGATCCCTATTTTCAGTTTATATAAAAAATCTAGATTTTTTGGAAAAATTACACTAAGGCCCCTAAGCTTCCTGATTGAATCATAAAGCTTTTTTATCTCTCCTTAAGCCTTAAACTCCATTTATTTATGTAAAAAAATTATCTTCTATTTGGATTAAAGAAGTTTCTTTTGGCGTTTTGTTTTTAAAACTAAATTTTAAATATTTTGGACTCCATCCATAAATCACGCGATTAATTTCATCATTGATTTGTAATCTCCTTAGCCTTAATTACGTAATAGAGTTTATTTGTACATGCATCAAGTTTTCAATATTGTACTCTTGGTTATTGAATAATTTGATTTCTCTATTCTTGATAAATTCTTTAAAAGTATAATTTTGGGGAATTAATTGATGAGTAGTCTATCTTATGAAGTATTGTATACTTGCATGTGTTAATTTGACCAATATAGTTGCATAAGAATTAAATTACTAAGTCTATAGTACTAGGTTTTAAGCTATACCTTAAAAATTCATGAATAGGTAAAGAAGCAGGTCTCAAGACGAGAATACCAACCACACCATAGAACGACTAACTCAGTTGGCAAATCAACAAGCCCGTCAAATTGAGTCACTTCTTCAACAAAATTCGAATGGGGAATCATTACATGATAGGGAGGAAAGAGATAATACGACGGAACGATTTCGTCGACTTAAACCTCCAATCGTTGAGGAAGCCAAGGATCCAATTGAAGCTGAGAATTGGATTCGAACTATAGAAAGGATGTTCTTTTATGCACAAATCCCCAATCATGAAAAAGTAAATTGTGCAACTTTCATGCTAAGGGGAAGTGCAGGCTACTGGTGAGACACTTTAATCAGTATGGGAGAAGTTGAAGAGTTAACTTGGGAGGAATTTTGTGAAAAATTCCGGACCAAGTATTTCTTTTTAACAGCTAGAAACTAGAAATTAAATGAGATTATTCATTTGAGGCAACAACAAACGACTGTGACCGAATATGTCCAAAGGTTTGAAGAATTATCTAGGTTTGCAACTCATATGCTGGGGACCCCAGAATGAAAAATCAATCGATTTATCGAAGGATTAAAACCCAAATTAGCCAGATATGCGTTAATGTCAATCAATGCAAGCCAAAATTTTGCAGCTATTGTGGATCGGGCCCTATTAGCAGAACAAGTTGAGGCCAAAATCACTAGAGCTAGAGAACTTCGAAAACCTAACCCTAATGGGGACAATGTAAATAACCGAGACCGAGAAAATTTTAAAAATCAATCAAATGCTAAAAGATTCAACTCAAAGAAAGAATCAAATAATGCAAACAAGTGCCCAACGTGTAATACATGGCATAATGGGCCTTGTAAGAAATGACCAAGAGTATGCTATGGGTGCAGACAAGAAGGACATGTGATCAGAAATTGTCCTCACAAATCCAAAGAGAACAATCCTACTGAAAGAGTATTACCTTAGTCCAGGATATTACAGGTATAGTCCCTACTCCCCTAAGTCAAATACTATGCCTTTGAAAATAGTATTAATATGATTATGCTTATGAAAATAATAGTTATCAAATTTCGAGGACGAAATTCATTAAAGAAGGGAAGATTGTAACATCTCGGAAAAAAATTCAACAATAAATTGGTGACACGATAATTATTTTGTCAACAATTGGAACAAATATACAAATTTTTGATTTTTCTTATTCCAAAACTAAAAGTTTAATACTCAAAAAAAAATGCCTAAATTTAAATAATGCAAGATTTGCTAAACATAAAGATATTTGTCATTTTTATAATTTAGGATATAAGACATGTGCCATTTGTGTAATTAAGGAATGGTGTTAGTTTTGCTAAGTTGCAAGACACTTGTCATCTTTGCTATTTTTGGATTCCAATGGTTAGTTAAATATAATTAAATCTAACAAGTATAAAAAGGCCCTAAGCTATGGAAATCCCTCAAGTTGCTCCAACTTCTCCACTTTCCATACAAAATTCCTCCAAAATCATCAAGGGAGGTAGAACACTATCAAAACCCCACTAAAACACCTATTTATCACTTAAAAAAGCTCCCTTTCCATATCTAGGAAGATCATAACCTAAAAAGCAAGGCTTTAGAGATATTTTCCACTTAGAATTAAAAAAATATTTGGCAAACCTTTGAGGTGAGTAATAGGTACTTTGGTTCCCTTTCATTTAATGTTTTATAAGACATGTATGAATTTTTTATGCATTATCGTTATACAAAACAATTGGAATTTTAATGATAAGTATGGAATCTTTCGACGCTCTTCCGATCTTGAGATTTTAATGCATCATTAGGCAAAGAAATTGGTTTGTTGCATTGGTATCATTAATTAACGCCCTACCCGTTTTGAATTATTTTGTAGAACATGACCTTGCTTTGTGCTCTTTGTCATTTTGACTATGTGGTATCCTTTGTGGTATTATAGCTTTGCTATGTGATCTTAACCATTTTGAATTGATATTGAATTATGTGCGCACCATGAGTATTAGTTAACTAAGATAGGGCCCTTTTGTGCATCAAATGGCTTTGTACATTGCTTGATTTTCTTAAACTCATGATTGAAAAGTGTTTTCCCAAATGAAAGGTAAAGCAAAATATTTTGTTACTTACTGAGTACGTCGTACTCAACCCCCTATTTTCTACCATTTTGTAGATGGCTGAAGGCAAGATATTAGCTAAGCAACAAAATTGTTGTTTTGAAAGAATTACTTGAATACCATTATAAGATTTCTTGAAAATTAAAAGATTGGTATTGAATTGATGTTAAAGAAAGAATTTGGTTCGTAATTAACATAAATCAAAGTGTAGTGACCTAATTGACATAAACTAAAGAGCGGTGACTTAATTGGAAGATAATGCAAAGCGGAAGGACTTCTCAGACAAATTCCCTCCAAGTATACAGTATATGTTGTGCCACATGTCGAGATGTGATTGACGGAACTCAAATTTTATTTAAAACAATTAAATTTCAATTATTATCAAAAGGGCCTTTGGGTCCTCAAGTTCCCAAAGACCTCAAATCATCCATTTTCTCTCCAATAACCCCAAAATTCGTCCAAAGTCATTGGAAGAAGGAAATCAACCCTAAAGACCCATCATAATACCTATTTATCTCTTGAAAATGGTCTCTTACCATATACAAAAGAATTATGGCTTGAAAAATAGCTTTAATTGAGGAATTTTCAAGGCATTTAGTGACGCTTTTCTACGTGAGGAATGTTTGGGTAATCTTTAAGGTGAGTAATATTTGTATTGGTTCTATCTCTTCTGTCTCTTGGCTCTTTCTTTTGGCTTTTCCTCTCTTTTAGAGCTTGTACATTTCTTTAATTGTATTTGGCGTTTGATGATTGACGGTGTACCATTACTTTGGATAAATGATTGTTCTTTACTCTCGGCCATCACTAGTGAGGTTATATACCCGTTTTGCTCTGCTATTTGAATTGCTTTATGGTATTATGGCCTTGCTATCCAGTCTTGGCCATTCTGAATTGTTATTGAATCGTATGGCTTACGGTAGAGGCTAAACTAGTGATGTGCTCGAGTTTCGTATCTTTGTCTCTTTGTGAATGACCTATTTTGTGCCTAAAAGTTCCCTATTTTATATTATTTTGTGTGGACCAATACATGTTGTTATTCAGTGGGTACTTTTGTACTCAACCCCCCATCTTCTATAACTCTTTAGGTATTGAGTTATGAATCTTTGTGGCCGGATCGTCCCAGAGGTGGAGAAGATGCATGTATGTGATCAAGACTTCGGTGTGTGCGACTGAGGTTTCGTTGTGAGTAGCCCACAGAATATTTAATTATCATAGTGCACAACGAAAGCGTCAACACGTTTGAATTGTATTTGGAAGGTCTCATCCACGATTTTGGACTCGAGACACGTGTTTAACTGCTTCCGCTATTGTATAAAATTGGAGGCGTGACATCCCCAATCATGGTACTCTAAAATACTATACATCATACTCTATTTCAAAAAACATCTCCAGCTCAGTCTCACATACTCTATATATGCTCCATAATCATTTTTTTCCTATTTTTCTTTAATATCCAAAAATACTAAATAATTACTCACCTTATTAGTAGTCGAATGCAATTAATACATTGACAATAATCGAATTAGGCAAAATAAATTTAAATTAAGTAACACTAAAATAAAACCAATACAAAAATAACACTAAAACAAAAGAATAAACCAAAAAAATAAATAAACCAAAGCAAACACAAGTGAAACAAAAGAAGCACCAGACAAAATAAAACTGTGTTAAAAGACAAAAGAAGCCCAAAAAAAAAGTGTAAAACAAACTATATAAAAAAATTAAAAAAAAAAAAAAAGAACAAAGCGTTACAATGGCGCACCACTGCAGCTGATAGAAATGAAATGTCTATTTTTTTATTGGCACCAAGTATTCCAACTTTGTAACGCTTTGTATTTTACAATGCGCATATAGGGCACTATTGGCGGCCCCCTTCCCTTTTTTTTGAATGACAAAGAGATTGTATGGGTGGGGAATTGAACTCTGATTTAGAGTGTAAGTAGCCGCCTTAGATGCTATTAGGCTATATTGGTCTTGGCGGTTGCAACCCGTTGTGCGCCAAAATGAAGTAAATCTCTATTTTGGAGCACGATTGGGCATGGCATTAAATGGATATTCACTGTAGTCATCTCCAAAATTTATTCCATTTTGGCTGTTCTTTTTTGCGTCAAAATGGAGTAATCTCTACTTTTGGAGATGACTTTTAGAGATAAGTTGGAGATGGCCTGAGAGTTGTCAATATATATCATTAACCTTGGTCCCGATCACCCATTTTATATTTAACGGAATTATCCCTCTAGAATCTAGAAGCACACTTAGAGGGAAAGAAGATGTTCTAATTTTGTGTAAAAGCATAGAACGCGTGTAAGTTCTGATCGTACGCAATTAGTAGGGCTTGAAAAATTTATATGCATTCTTTCTATAAAATTGGTCCCTTTCTGTGATATTTACGCGTTCAAATTTTATTTTTACAATTGCACCAATTTTAGCACGTGAATATATGGTCAATTTTTACGAGGTTTAATTTGACATTCTTTAGGCTGTTAGGAAACGTAAAAATAGTTCTTAAAATAATGATTATTCTAAAAGCTCTTAAAATAATGAAATTCCTTTTTCTTGAAACTATAATTTTTTAAACCATGTTTCTTATCATTTATTATGTTTATGGTATGATGATAAAAAGAATATACTCAAAATCGAATGTATTTCCACGGTCCACAAATATAATGATTTCTTATTAGTTAAGAGAACTTATTATTCTAAATTCTTCCGGTAAATTTATATGATGAAAGGTCTTTCTTGATAGTAACTCAGTAATTTTTTATTGTCATTAATTTATATATCCTTTTGATAAATAAAAAATTTTATGTGGTTACAAATTGTAATTATGTGGTTACAAATTGTAAAGAGTAGAAAGTATCATTTGTTATACCGTACAACATTGAAAAGTTCATTTAGAAAAACAATAGTTGTAAGAGTGGTCGTGTGCTCACATTAACTGTTGATATTATATCATATCGCTACTTAGTGTCAGAGATCTAACGCTTAAAACCTACTAATAAATTTAAAGAGAAAAATACACCCAATCAACACTAACATCAGACTATTATTATCCTTTAGCTATTAGCAAGTGTTGCAAAATAGCAACGTGCCTATTAATTGAGATACTCTATGGAGTCCATTAGACACCATGTATGGTGTCTATTGGATTTTGTAGTAGGATTTTATTAGACACATTAAGATATGGATCCTCAATGTGTCCAATGAGATTTTGCTACATAATCCATTGGACACCGTCTATGATGTCCAATGGACTCTATGGAAAACCCGCTATTAATTTATTGTGAGACATTTTGTCAAATTACTAAACTTTTTTGGTTTTAATATTTGAGAGTTCTTTACATAAAAATCACCATTTATAGAATTATTTTAAAAAATACCCTTAGATTAAAAGTAATTGTCAAAATACCATTTTCTATTTCAATCCTACCTTAATCCAATGTTAATTAAAATTCAATTATTTATTAATTTTAACGCTCTTCCGATCTTAATTTATTATGAGTAATAATAATTATTATAATTACTCATCGCCCTTCTCACCATTACCCACTTTCAACCACCACCAGCAACCCCTCTCAGCGGCGGCCGCAGCCATGACTCAATAAAAAAAACATTTAAAAATAATATTACTAAAAATCAAGGAAAATTTAATTTTAAGAATACTTTTCCCGTGTGAAAATCATGTTAACTATCATATTATAATGTTACCGCTGGGAAAAAGGCTATGGTAACAAAGTAAAAAAAAAAAAAAAAAAGCGACAGCGTTATACTCTGGTAACAATGTAAAAGAAAGTAACAATTTAATATTAGTGCAATGTTACCACAAGGAAAATATCATGGTAACGAAAGTAACAAAATGATAATCCCAAAGGAAAAAGAAGAAAGAAAAGTTAATTCTACCGAGGAAACACATCTTCATGGTAATAACCTGTGACCATGATAACAATTACAAAATTGTACAGTAACAAAAAAAACTGTACTACATCCGTTCTAAAAAGATAGTCATATTTTTTGTTTTACATAGATTAAGAACAGTTCATTTAATAGTATTGAAAAAGTAAATTTTAACATAATTTATCCATTATACCCTTTAATTTATTAATTATTTCACTTTAATAATTCTATTTTTTGATAAATGTACACATTAAAAAAGGGCATATAAGAGAAATAATATTTCAACTACTTTTTAAAAAGAAAATTAGACTATATTTTAGGACGGAAGAAAAAAATATAGACCATCTTTTTGGGACGGAGGTAGTATAAAATAATAGTAACAAGTCCCAAAAAAGGGTAAAGTCTTGTAATAACCAAAAAAAAAAAAAACAAATAAGCAAAAACACCACGTGTGAATGACGGAGCAAGTTTGAAGCTTTGAATAGACGATAAAGGGATTTCAATCGTACGCGAAATTTTGAAAAAATATAAAATGAAATAACAAATAAAAAGAAAAAAATAGTAGTGCAGCCACAAAAAAACTAGATTTCGATCTTCTGTTCTTGGATGTAGATTCTGGGTAAGGTATGATTCAACACTTCAATTGTTTCACTGTACGTTTCATTTAATACCGGCTCTCACCCCTTCACTGCTGCAAATCGCTAATTCTCGTGGATTTTATGTTTTTTGTCCCTGAGTTTCTATGCGTTTTTCTTTTTGGGAAAATTGGTGATGGATTTATATTACGAGGATGATGATATCCAAATTCCTAGTGGATCCAGTTTGATTGTTAAACGAGTTCCTATGGAGATTGTACCATCAGTTATGTGGCAGTGGAAAAGATAGCAGATCCGTCAAGTGTTAAAATCCGAAAAAAAAAGGAATATAGAGATTCGGAAACATTCCGGCGGCAACATCAAATAACAAAGCCGATGCAGCAGCAGCGACTGCTGTGAATAGTAGCAGTCATCGCTACTGCTGTTCGCAACCTTGGTTAGGTGGTTGGAGCAGCAGGTGGTCGGGCTAGGCGGCGGGGATGGGACGGGTTATGGAGGTGGGAGCGACGGTTGGTGGCAGTGGTGAGACGCGACGGTTGGTGGCAGTGGTGAGACGCGACAGATGGTGTGGCATGGCGGTGGTGGTGGCGTCTGGCGGGTGTTGTGGTGTTTGAAGGAGTGGTGGGATCAGCGGGTAGTGGTGGTGAGGCGTGCAGATTCAAAGGTTGAGGCGGTGGCGATGGCAGTGGCATTGGTGGCAGTGGTAGTGGCATTGGTGGCAGTGATGGCGGTGGCAACAGTGGCAGTTGGTTTGGGATGTAACTAGGTTTTATATGTGCATATATATATATATATATATAGATGAAATTTAGGAAATAAATAAATATAAGCTAATAATAAAATTTAAAATAATAATACTTTAATTATTATAAAAATAATAAAAAAATAAAGGCTATGAAAATACAAAAAAAAAAAGGAAACGAAAAAATGGAGTGGCATAAATACAATTTAATTGGGTGAAATAGCAGTTATTTTATATGAGTAGTGTAAAATTGATGTAACAATTAAAAAAGGTGTATATCTTTTAATTTCCTCTTTAATATTTGTATAAATAGGCCAAGGCCTCAATTTTGTTGGTCTGGTTTCCGGCCGAACCTGAAACCAAAACAACCATGGTTAGTTTGCCCAAATGGTGAACTAAAAGTTTAGTTTGGTTCACCGGTTTTAACCAACAAATTGGTTGGTTTTTGGCTAAAACCAACTAGTTTTCGCGACTTGGAAAGTTTTTTTCTTTTTCCTTTTCCCCTTCAACCCTACTGAACCCATCAGTTCATCGTTCCTTCTTTGCGTTAAACCAAAAAAAAAAGGCCCTTTGTATAAATGCGAAGTCACAACCACTCTCTTGAAAAGAATACACTGAGTATCTCCAATGGTATATGTAGTTTTAGAAAATAAAATTGTCACATCAGATATAGACATTGTAATTAAAAATTGTTTCTCCAATGATGCACGCATGGCACCCTGTGAAAGTGAGCTGGCAAAAAACAAAATAGACATTGTGAAACACTCTGTCTAGTTCTAGACTTAATGTGAGACATGATAAATCAGCAATTTTAATATTTTTTTAATTACATTTTCCCTCTCCTCTACTCTTCAAGCACCAACATGCATAAGCATGTCTCTCTTCTCTCCTCAAGAACTCATTCTCTCTCATCTCTCTTCAATAACTATCCAATATAAACTTATATTTTTGTTTTCTTTATTTCTAATTGAAAGAAGAAAGAAAACACGGAAGAAACTATTAGAGATTAATTTTGCATTTAACATTTCATCTATGTCACCTAGATTTCACACTCGTCAATTTAACTGTGTCTACAAAAATTCATAGGCAACATTGGAGATGCTCTAATGCCGGTAATGCGAGAGGATATGTGTAAGAATTACACATAATTTGTCAAGTCCTGTGTTCCATAGTATGTAGCCTTTAATTATAAAACAAAATAGAATCATGTTCCACCCAGAAAAAAATAAATAAAATCTTAAATTTCAATAGCACAAAAAAAATTAAAGTAATATATTACCTGGAAAAACTTAATGGAAAATCCAAAATTAACAAAAAAAAAGGAAAATGTTAAAGAATCTTGTCGTATTATAATATATTACGTAACATCATTTTATTAGTTTTTTTAGTAAAAAGTAAAAATTTGCGGCATGACTTTACTTTTTGACTTTTTAAAAAAGTGAAACCAATGAAATGATATCGTGTGGTAGATTATAATCTAAATGTGTTGCCAAACACCCTGTAGAGTGATTGAGGTGCGTCAGAATCGTCACTATCATCATCTTTGGTGACCACAAATATAGGACATTCATTTAGGCATGTCAAAGAGCCGAGCCGCGCTAGCTCGGCTTGCCAAAATTTAGGCTCAGACTCGGCTCAGGCTTTTTTGATACCGAGTCTAAAAAGCCTGAGCCAGAGCCCGGCTTGACTCTGTAGTTAAAATTAGGCTCGGCCCAAGCTTTGGCTCGGGTCTTTTCCTAAAATTTTTTCCTACCTTAATTTAATTTTTTTTCCTTACCTAAGTTTGACACGGGCCTTAATAGGCCAACTTGTTTCGGTCCGTTTGGCTCGGCGAGCTAAACCGGCCTGTTTATCTCGGGCTCGTCCCTGAATTCCGGGCTCAGCTCGCCTCGGGCTCGGACTCATCTTAAACAAGCCACGAGCCCGCTTGGATCGAGCTTTTTACAGGCCTAGCCACGGGTTGCCTGAGCCAGCCGACTCATTATTCATCCATATATGCATTGGCATAACTGACAAAAGGCTGGCAAAATAGTGATGCATGTGCTAATTTCTCCGATTCCTTTTACAATGGTTATTATGTAGGCCACGGTTATAAAGGTTTCTTACCTTTTTTTTTTTTTAACTATGCGAGTTCTATAATAGGATTGTTTCCATGAAAGATTACCTATACCACCATAATTACTTTAACATTTTTATAGATGGGAAAGTCGTAATCACTATCTTGAAAACATACTCATGTAACAACAGCACGCTTTAGTGTGTAAAAGCGTAAAAATTTAGATGAGATGATATCACAAAGCTATTTGTTAAAAAAAAAAAAAAAAGAAGCACTCTCTTTAACTTCAAGTTTATTAGTAAAAATAGGTACCATCAAATATCAGTCGTCACTTGTAAAAGGGTTTAATAAAAATAGGGCTGTGCAAATGGGTTTTGATCCCGGGTTTTTGAAGCACCAAGGTCGGATCAAACATCTTCAGTTCAGTCCTGGTCCTAAAAATTGCAAGCCAAAACGTTTTCAGTTATTGTTCAGGCTCGGATAATGAATTTGCCTACACGACGCTCTTCCGATCTGGCTTGTGAAAAAAATTTTCTATAGACTTGGTAACGTAAAAATACATATAAACAAAGTTTAGAACAAACAAATAGAAGGGGTTTATGTGCAACAAAAGTATTAATATGACTCTATAAGGTAGAAGTACTAGACTTAATTGTATTTCTCATTTTTTTATTTTAACAAATCTAAAATTATTAAAGATCGGAAATATGTATCTTAAATTGGAAAATAAATATAAAAATCATAAATATTATATCTACTTTATAATTTTAACAATTTTATAATACAATTTTGATATTTTCAAAAAGCAAACGATGGATAATTCCTACTTTATTATACATTTATGGGGATTAAATATTACAAAAATAATGTAATTGTCAAAAATAAATAACACTTACCACTTAAAATAAAACCAAAAAAATTCATTCCACACTTTTTATTAATAAGAAAACAGCTTAAATAAAAGAAAAGATGTATAAGTACAAATTCTCCATTTGTATATATAAATATATATACATATTTTTATATAATAATAGCATGTAACTTAAATAGATTCAATAAACATATTATCAATCCGAACAATTTTCTGTAACAAAATCCTTACAATATTACAAATTCTAGTAACATTATATATTAACACAATTGTTCTTGACTATTGCTTAAAAAATAATATAATAATGATTATTTTTAAGGAAGTTTATTGGCAAAAAAATTCCAACTTGAAAAAAATTTAGTGGTATTGCTTTAACTTTTTGATTGTCCCACATCGAAAGTTTTGTAAAAAAGCAATATGATTGGAGTTTATAAATAAGATAGGCTTTTGTGAAAATGACTATGTAAATGAAATTTTGTGGACTTTGAGGCAAATTAATAATTATCTTGGTCCTTTATATTTAGTTTTAAGTTTAAATGATTGTCTCACATTGAAAGTTTTGTAAAAAGGTAAAATAATTGGTACTTATAAATAAGATGGGCCTTTGTGCAAGTAACTATATAAAGGAAATAGTTTTGATTCTTGCCTCTTAGATATTATGAAAAGTGAAAACTGGGTTTCAATTTATATATTAAAAGAAAAAAAGAAAATAGTCAATTGGTCTTTGACCAGGCCCGATCTAGGACAGGACCGGACCTGTTATTTTGGCTGTAAAGCCCGAACCGGGACCGGTCCGTTCGGTCTGGTTTCGGGCCGGTTCAACTGGTCCCGGTTTTTTTACACACCTTTAAAGAAAAAAAAGTCTTCTTGTGGCTTGACCAGCCCGTTATCTGTGAGCAGGTTGGTGGAAGAAGTTACCAATTTGAAATTCGACATGAAGTAGGTAAACAGTGTATGAAAATTTTCTAACATTATCAGTTAGTTGTTTATAGTGAGTAGATGACCCCCACCCCTCTACCCAAATTTTAAAAACAACCAATAACAAATAAAGTAACCGCCCCATATTAGTGAGGGCTAGTTGTCAAGCATACATGACACACATCCACGTCATCCACTAGTACAGCAAGACTCTCAAACAGTGAACTTTTGGATGTCATTGTGTGATAAGGGTTTGAGCTTGTTCTAGTGAGTTTGGTGGATACAATCAAATGAAAGGGTCATTTAGATTGTGAAAAAAAGACTCCTCTCAATTGTGATAAAGTTTGGGACCATCGGTTGTGCAAAATGTGCGTAAAATAAAGGCAAGTACTTCGATTCCCTTTAAAGCTAATCTTTGGAATTCAAGAATAAAAATAAAATCTTGGGAATCCAAGAAAATTGAGAATTTGCAACCAAATATGCATGTAATTAATTATTAAACTCGCAATAATATCAACATTGTGCATATGGCAAACGATATTGATATTACATTAAAAATTGTGTCTAATGCATCAATGTTAATGGTGCAAATGTAACAACTTATATCAACTTTAAGAGAGAGAGAGAGATATATGTAGTGATTGGTTACATTAATAGTAATACTGTAACCAAAGATCAACCTGTGATTGTTTGAGACAAAATGTAACAGTGTAAATTGTAAAGCTTTTGCCATGGGGATTCAATTTGTTCGTCAATAAAAACATATCGGGCTCTGATTACAGAGCCTAATCTCTAATCACAGTGTGCCACGTCATGTGACACAGGTGAAGTGGCTTCCGATCTACTGGAAATTGGGCTTCATAATCAGAGCCATATATGTTTCTATAGAAAATCCAGATATTCTATTACCCAATTTGTAGTGGTGTAAACCAAGAATAGACCAATCATCGTATAGATCGACCTCTCTTCATACACCATTTCTAAATAGGCTAATCGTCTCCACATGGTCCTATTATTATTACCTAACTTTAGAGTTGCCAAATTAATCATGTCGTAAGGACATCATGCTTGAGTGATGCTATTTATTTAAATTAGAGTTTAGTTCACACCGTTATATTAAGAGATGAGTTGAGATATATAAATATATAAGAGTATTAATTTAGTTGACAGTTAATAAAGAAATAATAGCTAGACTGAAATCCAGTCTCAAATATAAATAAATAGCATTATTCATAATGCTTCACACAACGTATAAATAACGAATAAAATTTTTGTACTCTACGGTACCATATCATTTTTTACTCTTTTTTATTAGTAAAATAAAATCTGACATGTAGATACATATGACTCAATTTATTATTAAATTGAAGTCCGTAAACAAACATGTAAATTCTTGATAGGCTAATACACTAGTAACGCTACTCTTAGAAAAATGCTCATGTCAGTTGGGAAAAAAATTCTACTACTCTAAGCAGCCTCTCAAATATATATATATATATCTTAAAGCGGGATAGTCTATTTTTAAATTTAAGAGGGAAAATTTCACTTGTCAAATCTGGAATATCTTTTTTTTTATTTTTTGTGTTTCTTGAATTACATAATGTCATCTTTACCATAAAATGCGTCATAAATAAAGTTGCATTTGTTAATTACTTTTTTGATTAATACTTATATATGTTGATTTTTCTATAACATGCCAATTTTTCAAAGAATTATTACTCCATGTCCCATAAAAATAGTCTCACTTTCATTTTTTGGTCCGAAACTATTGTCCACCTTAGTTGGTTAGTTTTTTAATTTTCTTATGTGCCACTATTTAATATGCATTGAAAAATAAGAACTAATAAAGTTGAATAATAATTAAATCAAGCGTATATTATGAAAAATGTTCATAAATTCTACTTTTCTAAGAATATTAATTGAACTTTTTAAAATTATGTAAAAAAATGATATGGGAATTTTTTTCACGGGACCGAGGGAGTATTATTTATACTTTAGAAAAATTTATGGTTATTTGTACTTCTTTTTTTTTTGTGTTTATATATTGGAAACTAATGAAAACATGGTTAAGTTTTTTGTTTTTGTATTTTATTTCTTGGAAACTAAATGAACATACACGTTATTAATTAGCTCTTGGCCAATGTCTATTTAATTTAATTGTAATTAATGCTTCTAAAAATAACATTTAACGGTGCATGTAAAAAATTAGTTATCATTTTAATTAAATGTGTCATAAACCAAGTTGTATTTTATTTATTATTTTTTAGTTGGGAAAATTAGTTGGCATATTAATTATTTTTTATTACCCTTTTAGAATTGTGGTTAAAAGTGAATTTCAAAAAGTTAAACAAGTTCATCAAGCAACATTAATGGTTGGCTACTTTGTAGGCTTTTCTCTCTGTATTTTTTTATTTTCTTAAAAATTATAATTATTTGTGCTTAGAGAAACAATATAACAATTTTATTTTGTTAATTTAGAAAATTTTTTATTTTAATTAGAAACTAATGACATTGCATTTTTTTTCCTTTTGGTGAAAAAAATCTTCCTTTATTGCTTTATTTATTTTTTACGTTTGTATAATAATAAAAATTTGACTAATTTTTATTTACTAATTTTCAAATCTTTGTTGTTAAAAAAAAAACTTACCTGTGAATTCATGAATATTAAATAACTTCACTAAATAATATAAAGGATTAGCTGCTTATGTGCTTTGTTATAAGGTTTTCTCCCCCCTCCCACCCCATCATTTTTTAATATTATAATTGTTTATCTTTAGAAAAAAATTACAATTGATACCTTATATAATTGTTTTTCGTTTCCAAGGCACACCTTCGCACGTGCCTTAGAATTCAACTAATAGTATTCACGGCTGTCTTGCAGCCTCTTTCTTTTTTTAAAAGCTTTTTATTCATTTCTTTTAGTTTTTTTTATTTTTTTGAAAGAATTTTTTTTAATTTGTTATTACTTATGTTCCCCCAAAACTTATGGTTAATTTCTTTTTTGAATTTAGAATTATTTTTTTAAAACAATATTTTCTATCTTTGTATTTTATACTTTGAAAGCTAAGGAAAATACCTTTTATTATTACTTCTTGATCTAATTTGTATTTAACACGTAGTCAATTTGTTTCAAAAATAGCGCTAGATGGTTTATATTTCAAATAGATTGGCATATTATGTATATCATAATTAATTACATGATGTCATCTTTACAATATAATATGTTATAAATTAAGTTGCATTTGTTAATTATTTTTTTACGTTAATACTTATGTATATATATATATTGATTTTTCTATAACGTGTTATTTTTTTCAATGAATTATTACTCTTCATCTCATAAAAACAGTCTCAATTTCAGTTTTTTTTGTCCCAAATTATTATCCACTTTAGTTAGTTAATTTTTTTAATTTTCTTATGTGTTCCTATTTAATGTTCATTAATTTTAATAAATAAGAACTAATAAAGTTGAATAACAATTAAAATAAGTGTATATTATTGTAAAACTTTTATAAATTCTACTTTTTTAAGAATATTAATTGAACTTTTTAAAATTATGTGGAAAATTATATGAGATTTTTTTTACGAGACAAAAGGCGCATTATTTATGCTTTAGAAAAATTTATGGTTATTCTTTTTCGTGTTTACAAATTTTTTATTAGAAACTAATGAAAACTTAGTTAAGTTTTTTTGTTTTTGTATTTTATTTTGAAAACTAAATGAGCATACACATTATTAATTAGTTCACTACCAATTTCTATTTCACTTAATTGTAATTAATCAGTTCTAAAAATAATATTTAACGATGCGTATAAAAAATAAGTTAGCATATTAATTAAAGGTGTCACAAACCAAGTTGTATTTTATTAATTATTTTTTAGTTGGGAAAATAAGTTGGCATATTAATTATTTCTTTATTACCCTTTTAGAATTGTGGTTTAAATAAAAAAAAAAAAAGAATTCTTAAACGTTAGATAAGTTCATCAAGCAACATTAACGGTTGATTGTTTTGTTCTCTATGTCTTTTTTTTATTTTCTTAAAAATTATAATTATTTGTGCTTAAGAAACTATATAATGGTTTGTATTACTAATTTAGAAAAAAATTTATTTTAATTAGAAACTAAAGACGTTGCATTTTTTTCCTTTTAGCGAAAAAATGTGTCTTTATTTCTTTATTTATTTTTTATGTGCTAATAATAATAAAAAAAGTTGACTAATCCTTATTTACCAATTTTCAGATTCCTTTTGTTATTAAAAGAACAAAAAAGTTAACTATGAATTCATTAACGTCAAATAACTTTTTTAAAGAACTGCTTATGTGCTTTGTCATAGATTTTTCCTTTTATCCCCTCATTGTTTAATATTATAATTGTTCATCTTTAGGGGAAAAAAAACTATAATTAACTTAAAAAGTAATAATTAATTATTTTGCCATTTAAAAAATTTTTAATTGAAAATTAATGACATAGTGTTTTTTATTTTCAGTAAAAATATGCCTTTATTTGCTTATATATTTATTTTTTTATGCACCAAATAATAAAAATTTAACAAATTGTATCATAATATGTTACGCTACATATACTATGGTCCGTATTTATAATGATTTGAACGATATTCATAGTTGTATAATAAATTTTGTTAATTATGATTTTCATGTATCGCCCATTTAAAAAATATATGATGTTTTCTGTGTAGCTGAAGTTGAATGATGTATGTCATTATAAAATATATTTGACATATTACTTTTTATTTCTTACGCGCCACCAGAGATTTAGAGCATTTCTAAGAGACTTTTTAACTCGAATATATTCTGTACTTTATAGAGTAAATGTCTAAAAATATGTTTCAACAAATTTGTTAAATTAACTTTTAGAAATAGAGAGTGTGATTTGACTCTTTAACTTTTATTAGCTCATGATGAGAATGCAATCGGAGCGGGGGCAGAGCAGGATGGGGAAGATCCCCGTAACCCGCCCCATTTTACAAATTTCTTTTCTTTTCTTTTCTTTCTTTCATTCTTTTTTTTTTTATTTGCCCCTACAGGGTTTAAGTGATAAATGCTTGAGATTACTCATAAAAGCTTATAGGCTTGAGTCACGGTAATGCAGATTACTTGTGGTTTTTTAAATTAAATAATAATAAATTATTTTTAATAAAACGGGTTTCGATGCAGGGCAAGGAAAAATCGTACCCGCCCACTGAGCATTCGAGGGGCAATTGGACTCCCGTCTGCGCTCATTCTTAGCAAGATGGGTCCCGAGGGTTTTTGGGTTTTTGAATATACTTTGCAATATCTATGTAAGTATCTAGAACTGATAAATAGGGCATTTTATAAAAAATTAGTTTTATGATCCCATGTAACGCACGGGTAATTCATTGTATTTATGGAATGATTATAACATTCTAAAGTTAACTAAAAACATGGGACTTTAAAATAGCGGGTCGACTGAAGAGTTTGATGAGTTGAAGGCTTTCTCAGAGTGGATTATGAGCATAGGTGATGGAACTCCTGGTGGGCAAAATGATGGACATGCCACCATCGAAGTTCTTGATGACCTCTTTGTACATTATACATATAATTGTATTACTGCAAGTCTGCAATTGTGAAAAGCACTTACCCTGCATTTTTGTGTCACAACAATGATGGAAGTTACTTACAGCATAGAACAATCCTAGTACCAACATTAGATGTGGTTGAATCTGTTAAAGATTACGTATTGTCACAGAATGCAGCTGAAGGAACATCATATTTAAGCTCTGACTCGTGCTATAAAGATAAAGGTGTTACCGATTTCTTGGAGAGTAAACATACACCTGAGTTCTTAAACAGTATAAAGTTTTCCAAGTTATGAGTCGAAATTAAAGATTGCAACGCCGGTAATAATATTGAGAAATATAGTCCATTCTCTTAGACTGTGCGATAAGACTAGATTAGTTATAACCAGGTTGGGGAAACATGTATTGGAGGCAAGGATTCTTTTAGATGCTTATGCCGGCCAAGGTGTTGATCCCAAGGATGACATTGACACCTACTGATACAAGGTTGCCCTTCAAATTTCTACAAAGGCAGTTTCCCATCATTGTTTTGTACGCAATGACTATAAACAAAAGTCAAGGCCAATTACTTACCAATGTTGGACTTCTTTTGAAAAAGCCAGTATTTAGTCACTTCCGATCTATATTGCATTCTCTAGATTTACAAATCGCAAAGGACTGAAGATTGTGATATACGGTAATAGCCCTACTGATAGAAAATCCACACCCAATGTAGTTTTCAAAAAGATCTTTCAAAATTTAAAGTGAATTAGATTTACATTTGACATTGAAATGTAAATCTTTATTAACTGTGACCTCAATATTATTTATTAAATCTTTTTTAATGTATTCATCGAGTATATTCATTCTGATTTATTATATTAATTTATCGTCCATGAACCGATTTCACTACAGTATCCATTGTTATAAAATATATAATTTATAATTAAATCATTTTTAGAGAAAAATAACCTCTTTTTGGTCCCGTGCAATATACGGGTAATATACTAGTACCCCGTAATATACTAGTACCCAAAAAAATAAAAAAATATGTGCATAGAGAGAGATAGACACAATTGTAGTTTTCTCTCTCTTCATTCTTTTTTTTTTTGGGAGGGGGGGAATCCACTCGTGGGTTC
>CAVNYN010219285.1:0-14367 GCA_963692815.1 Nyctanthes arbor-tristis
AACGGTAAGATGAGTTCGGTCATTTTCCCCGTTTAGTTATGGTTAAAGCTAATTTGGTTGTGATTATTTATTTAAATTAATAGTTAATACAATTGAATACTTATAGTTTTTCACTTTTTGTTTAAATAAGGCATCAATAGTAATATGATTATGCTTGTGCATTTGTGCAATTCAGCATACAGCAATTGTGCTTCACTTTTATTTTGTTCTAAACTTTGTTTCCCAACTTTTAGTACTACGTTTAGCTCTGCTCTTGTTTTCCAATCTCATGTTCTCGTGTGTAACTGAAATTTACTTATAAGTCACATGGCAATTTATGTACTTTATGGCATACTCAGCTATTTAAATTATGGTCACTAAATTTCTAATAGGAACTAGAATTTGAAAATTGGAAAAATTTGAACTATTTTTCATGCATAGATTTTTTATTAATTTACAGCCCCTGTGACCTAAATTCCTGAATCCGCCACTACCAGTGACTACTGTTCACAACAAATACCTATCACCGCAAACAATAGCAGTGCCTAGTGCCTCTCCACCACACTTCACCCCATCCCCATCGGCGGGAACTGGTAAGTCGCAGGTCGTCGGTCGAATTCTAGCTAACCGCTAGTCATCGGCCAGGTTCTAGCGGACTCTGGCGAGTGGATTCAAGCAACTGGTGCCCAGAGTATTTTTAAAAAATTGATTATTATGGACATAACATGACTTATTATGCAAATAATATAGATTGTTTAAAAACATAGCTTATTACACAGATAACAAGCCTTTTTATGCTACATAACATAGCTCATTACACAAATAACATATCTTATTACACGCATAACATAACTTGTTAAGCAAAAAACATAGTTTGTTAAATGAATAACATAGGTTTTTAATGAGCAAGGAAAGATGAAAGTAAAGACTAACCGGTATTTAAATAACTGTAGATAAACCCTGAGGTCGAAACCATAAATAAATAAATTATAAAAAAATCTGGAAAATAGAAAAATAAAAAATCATAAATTTGAGAGCCTAAACTACCTATGATGGCCGTAAATAGAGGTCACAGGCTGATGAGCACTTGATCTCCTTGTTCACTTCTGAGAATGTGTTGTATGCTTAATCGAGACTCCAAATGCCAAACACCTAAATTTTAACTCCATCTACGGTCCAATTCTCCATTGATCCATTATGCCATTTGTTCTATATCAGCTTGTGATGTAGGTACGAAAAAGTAGTCCTATTAGTATTAGGATTCAAGTTTTAATTTCTTGCCTATTTCGATTAGGATTTTAATTGTTTCCCTTATTTTAGTTTCCTTTTCCATATTTTAATTGTTTTCCTAGACGTACTAGGGTTAGGTAAATTTGTGCCTAGATAAAGTGGTCTTATGTATAGTTTCTATTCATTCGATGATTAATACAATTTCTTGAGTTTTACTCAATTTCTTGGTGGATTCCGAGACTTGCTTGGTGGATTCCAAGTTTTATTATTCGCAAGGTTTCGCTGGAAATCTTGTTGCTTTCGTTCTGTGTCAAGTGGTATCAGAGCCTGGGATTTGCCCACCTCAATATCATTTACTGTTAAATATTGGTCGTCTGTGTTTGTGTTTTAATGGCTGGCGCTCCGGTTACTAGAGCAGAATTTGATGCCTACACCCGTCGATTTGAAGAGATGGATACAAAAATCAATTGGATCCTAGCTAACTTGGAGACTGCTGGGAACAGTAATGGTAACCATGGTGATGGTGTCGGTGGCAGAAACAATAATAGAGGAAATAATGAGCCGGCTAATAGAGGTGAAATGACTAGACCTACAAAGGGTGAAGTTGAGTCAGATTCAGAGTAGGAACCAAATTTGCCTCTAAACCGTAACCCTCAAAATCGCAACAACTCAGACGATTTCTATATTACGGCAGATATATCACCTTTCCACGGAAATTTGAAGATTGAAGATTTCCTAGATTGGCTAGTAGAGGTTGAACATTTCTTTGAAAACATGGAGATCCCTGGAGAGAATATGGTGAAGATGGTAGCTTTCCATTTGAAAGCTTCTGCAGCTATATGGTGGGATCAGCTACAGTCTACTCGGCAAAGACAAGGAAAGGCTAAAATTTGTATGTGTAGGAGGATGAAACAACTAATGAGGCTAAAATTCGTACGTGGAGGAGGATGAAAAAACTGATGATGGTAGATTTCTACCTACAGATTATGAGTAGATCCTATATCATATGTACTTAAATTGTGTGCAGGGCAATCGTAGCGTGAATGACTATACCATTGATTCCGTGCGATTATGTGAACGTAACAAACTGAAAAAATCAAAGAATCAGAGGGATTCCAAGTTTACTAGTGGGCTGAAAGCATTAGAGAAGATAGGGTTGCAAAATTTGTGGACATTACAGGAGGCCATTAACATAGCCTTGAAAGCAGAGATGATGGAGTCTGAAAACAAGGCAACTAACTATCATGGAATTACATAGCCTAATTCCTCAGCATCCAATAGTATAGAAAAAGGCAGTAATCGGGGTGAGGTTCAAAATCAACCTCAGAGGGAAAGTCAGAATCCATATGTAAAGCCTATGTCATTTGTATGTTACCATTGTGGTAAACTAGGTCACCGTTCCAACACATGTCTGGATCCTAAACAATCAAATTTGGTTGAGGTAAAGGATCCTATAGATAAGGAAGAAGATGATGCGGGTGATGACTATGATGGACGGAGTTTGCAATTGAGGAAGGCATGGAGAGGTTGACCCTGGTCTTGCAGCGAGTTTTACTAGTGCCAAAAGAAGAGGAACAAAATAACAATATTTTCCTTTCTCTTTGTACAGTCAAGCAAAAGTATGTGAAGTTATTGCTGACATTGGAAGCTATGAAAATTTTGTGTCAAGAAAACTGGTAGACGTGTTGCAACTACCGACTAAAAAGCATCCTAACCCGTATTCACTTGGTTGGGTGAAAAAAGGTCCTTCTGTTCACGTAAGTAAAATGTGCAAGGTTCCATTATCTATTGGCAAGCATTACAAAGATGATGTGGTTTGCATGTAATAGACATGGATGTCTGTCGTATATTGTTGGGCCGTCCTTGGCAATTTGATGTAGATTCGACTTTCAAGGGTCGAGATAATATTGTGCTATTCTTGTGGAATCAACGTAAGATTGCTTTGAGTCCGCTTAAAAAGACAGAGAAATCCACCAAACCACAATTTGAGAGTTTTGTGACGACCACAAGTAACAAGAAAGAGGTTGAGGAGTCATTGAAAGAAACGGAATATGTGTGTGCAGCAGTAATCAAGGAATGCTTGAGTATTGCAGAAATCTAAGAGGTCGATAAATCTCGAAGTTCAAATTTAGATTTTAGTGCTGAATTTGAGTCCTCTAAAAATAAGATTCAAGTAGATACAATGCTACAAGAATATGGAAACACAATGGTTGAATCTAGAAAGGCAATGGTTGAATCTAGAAAGGCAGCTTTCATAATTCAAGCTCCATTTCTGACCATTCAAGAGAAGAAAAAATAATTCACGGATGCACCGGAAACGGACAATGAATCATGTGGAATTATTGATTTTGTCGTCTGGGATGAACCCATTTATGATCGAGATTTAGTCAGGAAGATGCATCTTTCTGTTAGCAAAATTATTTGAAATCTCAACTTTGGAAAGCAGGGACTGGAAGCACTAAAGCTTCAATGGTGGCTACTAGCTTGGGTATTTGCAAAATCTGTTTACTGGTCCACTCAAGTATTGTTGTGGCTATAGGACAAGTTGAGAAAATATTATTCTGTTGGAGTTTACTACTCACATAAGTTCATCAAGATCTTTCTCTTTCATGGCTTCCTATTAAATATAAAACTCGGGACGAGTATTTTTTTTTTTTTTTTTTTTTTATAGTGGGGGAGTCTAATGTAGGATGAAAAAGTAGTCCTATTAGTATTAGGATTCAAATTTTAATTTCTCGCCTATTTCTATTAGGATCTTAATTGTTTCCCTTATTTTAGTAGGATTTTAGTTTCCTTTTCCATATTTTACATGTTTTAATTGTTTTCCTAGACATACTAGGATTAGGTAAATTTGCGCCTATATAAAGAGGCCTCCTGTATAGTTTCTATTCATTCAATGATTAATATAATTTCTTGAGTTTTTACTCAATTTTTTGGTGGTTTCCGAGACTTGCTTGGTGGATTCCAAGTTTTATTATTTGCAAGGTTTCGCTTGCTTCCGTTCTGCGTCAGCTTGTTACACAAATAATATATATTGTTACAAAATTACACAGCTTGTTACAAAAATAATATATCTTGTCACACACATAACATAGCCCGTTATACACATAACAAATCTAATACCCGTCATAAACATAACAAATCTTAACAAATCTTATAGCCCGTCATACACATAACAAATCTTACAGCCCATTATACACATAACAAATCTTACAACACTCATAATATAGATTGTTCCACACATAACAGAAGAAAAAAGAAAAGTAAAAATGAAGAAAAAAGCAAAAACGAAAAATGAAAAAAAAAGAATATCCCAACAATGTTGCTGGAAAAACAAAAAGGAAAAAAGAAAAAATTTAAAAAATGGGGAAAAAGGAAAAAGAGAAAAAAGAAAAAAGGAAAAGAAAAAAATTGTCAGAATCCAGTGATCAGCAGTCGAAATCTGTCTACTTAAATATGGCGGCTGGTTGCCAAAATCCGACTGCCAGTGACTGGTGGCTGGAATCTAGCCAACCAAAATGGGGAGGGGCGGGGGTGAGTGGGGTGTGGGGTAGGGGTTTGGGGTAATACACTTTGGAGTTCTGTACTGGTCTGACTGTACTAGGCTGATTTCTGGTATTCTGTCGTTGTTGTTTTGGTGGATTGTTCTTCTTGACAGTTCTGCTCGAAGAGGATCCAGACATATCCTTCTTTGGTCCAGAATTCTGTTGTTGTTTTACACGTTTTTTTTGGAAGTTTTCGCTTGATTCTCTTACAAATACTGTCTGCTATACAGCTTTGTCTCTTCCATCATATCCTACTCCAGATGTGTCTCCTGAAGGTCTTCCATACTTCAGGACTTTGTTTAACCTAGCAACCCCTATTGTCAATTGTTTGAAAGATGGTTGATCCTTTCATTGGTATACTTTGAATCCATTGTAAATTGTTTGATCTGCCCATCTTTGTGTTCAATGGACTTTAGCAGATCTCTCTTTTCATCATCAAAGAATTCCATCATGACTTGGAGCATATCAGACTTATCTTGTTCTATCACAAGTTGACTCTATAGTACTGCACAGTTTGGACCGGATTTATCCTCACTTGAAGATGATTTTACAGTGTCAGCAATGAGGCAGTTCATAGAACTGGACTGAGGCTGGACATGTGCTCTCAGTATCGTGATCTATTCTTCTGATGAAGTATCAGATGCTGAGCCAGACGTCTCTTCCTCTTCTTCACTCCAGGAAACTTTCATGGCCTTTTTACCTTTCTTCCACTTCCTTTGAGCTTTCGAACATTCTTCTGCAATGTGGCTGTAACCATCACAATCTCTGCACTTTATCCTACTCGGAGATTGAGCCTTTGGGAAGTTGTTACCTTTGAATTTCCTGTAGTTTTGTTTCTTCTGATGATATGGATGTTGCTCATCATCTCGATTCTAATTCATTGTCTGGAAAGATCTTTGAGGTTTGTATTGATTATTGAATCTCTCACCTTTTTGCTGTTTAATTTTCAGGATTTTTTGAACTGCTTGGCAAGGAGTGCAATGTTTTCTTCCTCATTAGATTCTTGTTCACTTTCGGAATCCTCCACCTTGCTCTTGAAAGCAATTCCGGGTTTCTTTTCCTTTCTTCTTTTAAAGATATTTAGCTCGTATGTTAACAAGGACCCCACAAGCCCATCCATACGCATCTCGTCTAGGTTTTTACTTTCTTCAATAGTTGTGACCTTCATCTGGAACCTGTCTGGAAGAGATCGTAGAATCTTCTTGACTATCTTTCTATCAGAATACGTCTTGCCTAGAGTTTGTGTCTGATTCGTGATCTCACACAACCGTGCATAGTAGTCCCTAAATTCCTCATTGTCCTTCATTGTGATTTGCTCAAACTCAATGGTGAGCAATTGGAGTCTTGAGGTCTTTACTGCATTGATTCCTTCATTAGCAACTTGAAGAGCGTCCCATGCTTCCTTAGCAGTTCTGCAATTTGTAACAAGCTTAAATTGACTTTGATCTACAAAGGAAAAAATAGCATGCAAAGATTTAGAGTTCCAACCACGCGTAGTATTTTTTTCAGTAGTATATTGAGTTTTAGGCTTAGCAGAAACAGTGCCATCTGCAGCTGTGATAGTGGGTGCTGTGTAACCAGTATGAATAGATGTCTAAGCCCTATTATCAATAGACTGAATGTAAATTTGCATGAGAACTTTCCAATATGCATAGTTAGACCCTTCTAAAATAGGTGGTTTAACAGAATATGTATCCATGTCTAGACAAACCTGATCTCACTAATAACTTAAGTGAACCTGCTCTGATACCAACTGTAAATTCGGTGGTTATCTAGACACTAGTCAGGGTGTATCCTGCCTAGATACGTTTTACTAGTGTAAAGTGTAACGCAACCTAGATATGTCTAGCTCGGGTATGAATGTGGAATTAAACAACACCAGAATGATTACGCAGAAACCAAGTGGGAAAAACTATGGGCACCCTTGCCATAGGACAAACTAATCCACTAATTTAAGATATGAGTTTAGTATAGAGAAAGAATAAAAAGTGCTATCACAATAAACAATAAATAATCAAAAGGAAAACTTATAAACGACTCCTTCTTTACGCCTTTTGACAATGAGCCAACTCCCGTTGCTCCTTCTTTCTCCTGTGCGCCTCACGGAACGTCCATCAAGCTCCTAGAGATATCCCTAACTCATCTTGGGATGACTTGACCTCCTAAACTCCTTTCAACCTCCGTGGATGTGTCCCTCGCACCAATGTGGTCGCCAACCATGTGCTTGAAGGGTATGCCAAACAACAAACAGCGTGAAGATTGATTTGCAAGTATCAAACTCACTAAGCTTGGCAGTGTGTTTTACTATGGTCGAGTTCTTGAAGATTAATCAATAAAGAACAACTCATCCATCAGCTCTATTCTCGGTTTTGTTGAAAATTAGGTTCTTGAAAATTAGGTTCTTGAGTGAACAAAAGGTTCTTGAAAATTAGGCTCTTCGAGATTACTCCTTGATCGACCTACAAGAAGGTTAAATAGAGTTGGTCTTTTAATTCTTGTATAAGTCAAGAATTAAAGAAACCAAATCCGAGTACAACACGAAATAAGGAAAGTTATATTTGTAATATACCATAAACTTGAGCTTAACTAATTCTAGTTGAACTCTACATGCGAAAATATAAGCCTAGTTATATAAGGTAAATACTCGAAGACCTAAACTAGGAAACATTAAGATCTTTACATGTTAAAGAACCCTTGTGCTCTAGATAAAAGTACACATGCCCCGACTTTTTCTTTTGGCCCAAGACAACTCGAATTTCCATGCTAAGAACAATTTCACACGATAAATTAAGTCATGCAAAAATTGCAACAATGTCTAAGCAATAAACAGCAAAAAGTAGCAAGTTAGTATGGAAAAAGAGATAATAAATTGGGAAAAAACCGCTTACATTATTAACTCAATAATTATAAATGCATAACCAAAATGCCAGGTTATTTGCATTTCAACACAACAAAATCAGTACAATGAGAAGAACTCTTTCAAATTTACGATCAATTTATAATATGAATGAGACCTCACTTCTTTCCTCCATTTCAACATTACAAAATCAGTACAATGAGAGGAACTCTTTCAAATTTATGATCAATTTAAAATATGAATGAGACCTCATTTCTTTCCTCTTACAGAGTCTTTCATTTTCTGAAATTAGAAAAAACATTATTAAATGAGTTTCATGGTTAAAATCTACGTTTATTGAATTAAGTAAACCTGAAAACCCAAAGACCCAGTATTTGATCCATCAATCGACACAAAAACAAGCAAAAAAAACCCAGTAAAAACAAAAAGCAAAAATACGCCCACTACACGATGGAGAGAAATTCACAATTTCTTATCTTAGGTGGCATAGGCCTGTAGAGAAGAAAGAAAAAGTGAGTGGCAGCAGGAATTTGTGGCTGAAATGAAGATCCTTCAGGAGTGCATGGAGTAGAAAAAGTAGAGAAATTGTGTCTATGACGCTTCACCGTCTCATTGCAACCTTTGCCATACATACTGGTAGTCTAAATCTACAGAGTATCAGCATCGTTCATCTCTACGAAGTAGGAATGGCAATTTTATTCCCACTACCTAATACCTACATGGAACCACCCTGGGACAGATACGGTAGTGGCCGTCCCAACCCGATACCTGATTTTTTTTAATTATAAAAAAATTAGATATTGAAGAAGAGCCAGTACCCGATACCTGCAGAGACCTGCCCTCTTAACTATTGGGATGAGTACAGGGTGAAGAATTTTGCCCCAAATTCTTATCCAGTCGGGGATGGGTAGTGGCCGCCCCACCTTGCCCCCATACCCGAAACAGGCAGTGGCTGCCTCGCCTCGATACCCAATTTTTTTTAATTATAAAAAAATTAGATATTGAAGAAGAGCCAGTGAGGAATTGAGGATTCAAAACCCAACACTCAACGATAAATCAATACGCCCAAAACGCTTTGCCAAACTTTGTTTTTGTTAAATTTTTAGCAAACTTTATACTAATTCAAAATATAAGTTTCCTTAAAATAACAAAAACTAATTCAAGAAAAACCAAACCTTAAATCAACCAAACTCGAAGGAAGTCTCTAGAACCACCAATAGTCCAGTTTCGGTCTTTCAGAATTCTCCATTGCTGTGCCACGTTTTACATTCGACGACAACCTCTTTCGGCATCCGCACTGCAGCTATCAATGACACCTTCCGCGGTTCCACTGGTAGCTTTGTGGTACCTTTCACGGTAGTGTAGGCAGCTTTGTGGTTCCGCTGCCGCTGGTACTCCATCTCTTATAGGTAGCTTCACTGCTTCAAGGTAATGTCTTGCTTTTTAAACTGATACCTATTCCATAATTTTTCCATACAGAAATATGTGTTCCTTGTAACATCCCGCAAAAATTTAACAAGGAATTTAAGCAATATGATACTTATTTTGATCATAAAGAGGCACATTTCTTGAATTACCTCAATCATAAGAGTACAAGATTAGTACTCAATTGAACGTCCAAAGTTAGAATATAACAACGTGATTATATTGAATTGCAAGAATACAAGATGGTCACACCAAGAAGTAGAATGTGGCAATGTGATTGTATTGTATTAATTGATAGGTTACAAGGTTTGTTATTCGAATGAATCCCAAGAATTTGAATACAGTTATTGATAAAGTGAATGCTATTGTAACGATGATTGAATAGTCACTTGAATTGGCATCAATAATTGTTACTCGAGTAAGGCCTAAAGACAAGAATGTGGCTATTGAATTGTGTAACTCAAAGTGTAGCCACTTATTTGAAAAACCACATGAAGTTGAAGGATTTAGGTAACATAGATCAAAGTACAACAACTAAACCATAAGACAACCTAAAGTATAAAGACTTCTCGAGCAATTTGCCACCCTACCTTCCAAGTGTATAGCTCCAAATCACGCCACGTGTCACATTCTGGTTGGCAGAACTCAAAGGTTTATTAAAAACAACTAAATCCAGATATTTTTAACGAATATAAATAGGGGCAAAGGGAGGTGAGGATTTCTCAACCTCCCAACCGACGCTATCCCTTCCCTCTCCCTCTCCATGTCCCTATCTCCATATATATATATATCAATTGTCCTACCTCTTGATAAGTGCCAAGCCCTTCAAATGTATAGAAAGGGGAAAATTCGTCCACAAGAATTGACGGGAGAAAAACAACCCTTAAAACCTATCAAACACTTGGTTTAGCATTTGGAAATGACCCTCCGTCATATATATATATATATATATAAGAAATACAACTTGAAACACCACTTTGATCAAGAAAAATGAACGTTTTGAAGGCATTTGCCAACAACTCAAAGATTCTTTGAAAGAATCAAGTTAAAGAGGTGAGAAACTAATACTTTGATTCCCTTTTAGCATTTATGAAGTTTTGATATGAAAAGAATGAATTTTGATTGAAGTATTCCATGAGATGAACATAGATTTTGATGCATTGAAAAGAAAGATTGATTTGTTGCATTAGAATCACTAGATGCTCTATCCGTTTTGCATTTGTTTTGCTTTGCTTTGTTGCTATACTAGGAGCCATCTAATGATACCGAGATGGGTGGCGATTAGTGTGGCATTTGCTTTGATTTGTTTGGAATTCCGGTAAGGGTCAATCGGGATTCGAACGTCGATCCACTCAATTGTACATAGCCATGATTGAATTGATATGAATCTTGTGTGCACCATGGGTAGTAGTTTAACTAGTGATAGGGCCCTTTTGTGCATTTGAAAGCTTTGTGCATTCAAAATTATGGTCAAAATTAAAGGTGGAATAGTTAAACCAAGGTCAAAATTAAATTGTTTGGGTGAAAGTCCAAGTAATCAAAGGGTTTAAAAGGAGAAATTAAATGTTGAAGAACTTATGGGTAAATAAGATTTATTAAGGACCAACTTAAAGCACATAAAGAAGTTAAGGGACGTGTGTGCAAATTTCCCTATATATGGGTGACTTTCTTGCAATTGGAGTCAAAATACACACATTTCACACAAAACACACACCACATTTACGAATTTGGCAGAAAGGGGAGAAAATGGGAAGAAAAAGAAAAAGGAAGGAAAAGGAAAGGAAAGGAGGAATTTGCACCTTATGGACATGGTTTGACATTGGGCTCTTGATTTCTTTGTGTCATTTCATATAAGTAAGTGAATAAGTTATTTCTTGGGTCTATTTATTTTCTAATGGGTATTGAATTTATGGTTCATTCTTATGATTTTGGGCTAAATGATTGATGCTTATGTTTAAAAAAATGATGGGTATTATTTTTTAGCTCATATTATATGTTGTGGTTTGATTTTGATAAACTCTAGAAATTTAGAATTGGAGATTTTTGTGTAATGTGACGTTTGATGATGATATATTAGCAAGGCATCGAATAATGTGGTTGAGGATTATTAATTTGAAGTTAGAAAGTGTTCCTAGTAATTAAATCTGGATATATATGTGTGTGTGTGTGTGTGCGTGTATGATGTGTTTGTGAAAATGTCAAAGAGGAAAACTATTACGAAATAAATATGTTTGATGTGTAAAGAATTTGGGATTATGTATTATTATGAATCAGTAAGGTGTTATATTGTATAGGAAATGATATGTTAATGAAATTGGGTGAAGTTAAGGAAAAGAAATGGATGGTCTATATGCATTTATATTAAAGCTTGAATTGGGTGACATTAAGGCAAGGTGTGTTAATTGGAATTTGGTGCTTCGGGTTGTTCAAAGATTTAATAGTTTGATATCAACTAATTTATGGATTTGGATAAACATCAAATTATGAGAAAGAACTTGATGATGACACGTTGAAAACAATGTATAAGGATAAGTTGGAGTAAAATCTATTGTGATTAATTAAGGGATTGAATATTATGTAAATTTTGACGACAAATTTTAGTGGGAATTTTATTTATGTGGCTAATCTTATTTGGTAATGTATTATTGAGCATTTCACGACATGATGGGTTGATAAATTTGTTTGGATATATAATTTGATAAAAAAATGTTATTGGGTAATGGAGACATGATATAAAGATGCTAGCGGTTAGAATGGGTAAGTACAAGTGTGATAACAATCGGATGATTGAAAATTATTAGGAACAAGTGATTTTGGTTCTAAGGAATTAAGTGGATTTATATTTCTTATTTAGAACAGGAGTATTGGATATTAAATTGGATTTGTTATGTAATGATTCCAGGTAATGACAAGCCTGTTGGAAAGGCATGCTAGTTGAGCTAGCCATGGGATCAACTATGTAAGTGGAAAAATGATTTTTCCTAGTTTTAAGCATGATTTTATTATTATAGCATTTCATGAAATATTTCATTACTTCCGTTGATTCTCAATTTCAATAAAATCATGTTATTATCATTATTATGCTATACAGAATGTTTTACAATATGAGAATAAAGATTTGGAAAAGAATAGATATTATTATGTTATGAAATTGTGAAAGCATGTTATAAGAAGTATTTTCAAAGCCACCAAAGTACCAGTGCAATCTTTACCCGTTCTGCATCGTGTGATTAGTTCCACATTGTCTTGACCAGTTCAGTGATTTACCCGCTATGCATTGTGTAATGCATTCCACAGTGCATTACCAGTTATATATAGGTCTTTGAGACCCATCATTATACACACATAGGCTTTGGGCTATGTATAGTGGTGTTTGCCTTTGGGGCTTGCTCTGCGTGCTTATGACCAGTTATTCACTTACCCAGTTATCAGTATCACTCAGTTCTGAGTAGTATGCCTTATACATCAAGATTACTCTGTACATGTGCGTTACTGCTTAGGGGCACCTTTGGTGGGAATTTTCTGGTTAGTAGTATTTATCTGAGTTTTCATCTAGCTACTCAGATTTGAGCTTTCAAAACCCAGTTACAGTTATCATATTGATTCAGATATCAGTTTTAAACTCAGTTGCATTATTTTTAGCAAAAGGTTATTATCTTGCACTTAAATGATTTCAGCACTATTATCATGGTATGCAGTTTTAGTATTATTTAAACTCATAATTCAAACGCAAGAAATGTTTATGAAGCATTTTGATAAGTCTCAGCTTTTAAGCTATATCTATGTATTATAAAGTTCAACAAATCTTTAGAAATAAATAATATGGAAAAGTATATATATATTTGTGAACTTATCCACTCACTAAGTTACCAGCTCATATATCTTATAACGTTTTTCTTATAGGGAGGATCCAGCTTGGGCATATGTTGAATTGCCTGTGGAGTTCTCAGCCAGCCACCATTGTATTGCATTAATTTTATATGCTCGTTACATTTTTTTTCATATGTGGTAACGATGGTTAGATATTAGTCTTCATATGTCATTGGTTTAAAAATCATTCCAACCCGATACAATTGTATTTCTCTACATGCCTATGGTTTCAGTTTTGATAGTTGTCTTAGCTCTAAATATGTTTTAAAGTGCTTCAATTTTATTGAAGGACAAATCATATATATTTCATTTTATATGATTTGTATGGATGCTAGCATTATGTATTCATATGTGCGAATTTGGTTCTGGGTCTTTGAGTTGGACAAATCTATTTTTTAGGGGAAGCTCTATCAAAATTTTTATAAAATCATTTTAGTCCAAAAGTTTATGCTGCCTTAGTAGTGGGTCCAGGTCATACTGCTATCCATCGTAGGCGCACGCCACATGTTAGGTCTAGTGGGATGGCCTGGGATGGGGCGTGTCAGTGAACACTAGAAACAAGAAAAATATTCTTTAGTGACTAAGAAATCTAAAGCAATATTCTACTGGAAAAAATTATTAACAAAAATGAACTGTCTTAAAACTAGGTGGATGTAAGATACTACTTGTAAAATAAATATGAAAGATAGTTCATAGTTTGAAGTATCATAGCTTTCAACTTGCCATAATTGTCTATCAACTTGCCATAAATATGAGAAGTAATACTGTCCAAGTCTATCAATTGTTTTTTTTTTAAATTGTTTTTAGTACTTAGAACTTAATTCTTTGTTGTGTTTTGGTTGTCAAAGGAGTCACTACCCACACATCCATAGAAAGGTTGTTGTTCTGCTCTCTCTGACAATGAAACTGAAGAGGAAGTAATTTAGTTCTTTAAAATTAGTATTTTTAAGATTTTGTTGCAATGTTACAAGTGATTAATATATTTATGTAATTGTTAAATCTTATTCTAAGTGCATGTTGCAAAGCATTCTGTGGTTACAGGGACTTTTACATATAATGATGACAAAGAATAAAGAAAGTTACCCTCCCTTGTGAATGTTTTAAATGAACAATTAATGTGGCAGAGATGTGATTTAAGTTTGTTTCAATGTTTGTAAGATTTTATTTGGGATGTTATTTTTGATTTTGATGATTTGCTTGTAATGTTTGAACTTTGATGTGTCAAGTGAATGTTTGATGGGTTTGAATTTTGACTTGTGGTTGAATGGCATTAATAAATTTTTGCTTGATGTGAGATAATTTGGATGTTTTTTCATGTAGTTTTCAATTTGTTTTTAATTTTTTTCCCTTAACGGGGGGGGGGGGGGGGGTAATGGGGATTTTAACGTACCCGTCCCGAACCACACCCCACACATACCCCCCCCGTGCACGAATAAATTGGGTACGGGGCCCGGGTTTCCT
>CAVNYN010219285.1:14387-25176 GCA_963692815.1 Nyctanthes arbor-tristis
GGGGGCCCCCCCCCAAAGGGGGATTTTCTCGTACCCGTCCCGAACCTCACCCCTCTCATACCCACCCTGTGCTCGATTCAATTGGGTACGGGGCGCGGGTTTCCTTAAGGGGAGGTGGGGAAGGCATACCCACACCCGAACCTGCACTGTTGTCATTCCTACTGCGAAGTCCTTTTACAGGAAAAGGGCAAGCAGCCTTGGTTGATATGAAACCACCCAATCAAAATGGTAAATCTGAAGACCAATTGATGAATCCCAAATCCCAAAGAGTGTCGTTAACAGCGTAAGAAGGAAAACCTGTATCACTCTTCCGAAAAATCTTTTCAGAGTACAAGCGAAAAGTTCGAAAGCAAATGAATGAAGCAAGGATTCACAGTACTATAGAGATTGGATATGAACACCGTGTCAAGGTAATGGAAGAAAGGTTCACTTTTCCAGGAGAGGAAAAAAAAGCAGGGACTTTTCAAAAAGGATGGGAAAAGGCGTTTAAGAGAAGCAGACAATTTTAATTTTGATATGACATAGGAAAAAATTGAGTTTTAATGGAACCAAACATGGTCCTAGGATCACCATTTTGTGAACAGTAACACTCCTTCGCCTCTTTTATATAAGTAGGATAGGATAGGATGTAGGACAGGATAGGATAAGAAGTGCTTAGAGATAAAGGGGATTTCCAGTGGGTTTGTAGCGGGGATTTTAATGAGATTTTGAATGAATTAGTTGGAAGTGATCTTAGGCGCTTTACGGAAAACTTTCAATAGGTTTTAGATGATTGTGAGCTAATTGATTTGGGCTACAGAGGTCTTACTATGACATGTAATTATGGTCATTGGGGTTAGAATAATATCTAGGCACGGAAAACAACACAGAGTACTTTGGTTGATTTTGATGTACCCCGTCAGACTCACATGTGTCACGTGAAGACACGTGGTACTTTAGTAGATTGACATGTGATGACTTTGATAAAACGACAATTAGTGTTGAATATTAGTGCTCCCTCTGTTGTGAAAAGAAAAAAAAAAGAAAAAAGAAAAGAAACCAACAACCCTGTAGATAGCGACAAAGATTAAAAGCCTAGCGCTAATTTTCCTTTTGGGAAGATGAATAGTCATTTTATAGAATTCAAAATTTTCCCTTTAATTGATGTCCAGATATTACAACTTAAAGACATTTCTACAGTCATGGTATGTTTCCTCAATAAGTGAGAATATGAAATCACACAGTTTTAAAAATAAATTGAGATTTTCTGAACTTTAACACTAGATAGAACTTTTATAAAGCATATGATGCATTCAGAGACTTCTTAATTAATAATGTAGAATATTTTGATATTTTAGACTTAACTCTTGATTGTTGTATATGATTTAGGTTTTCTTACATTATAATATGAAACATGTGATAAGAAACGCATAATGTGTAGAGGATGTTACGAAGATGTTGTCTACAAGTCCTAAATTATCGTCCATCAAGTACTATAAGAGTAACATCATTAGTTGAAACTTCCATTTGAGAGGATGTCACAGGAGAACAGTTCCATTTCTCAGCAAAACATGGTTGATGCGGTAAAAGCAAATTGGCAATTTGCTGACTCAACATTGGAAGAATAGTTGAAATTGTAGGCCTATCCTTAGGAAATTCTTGTACACATAACAGGGCAATGTGAATGCATCTCGTCATCTCTTCCTTCAACACTGCTTTGAATATTGTTTGATCAATGAAAGTTGAAATATTATCTTCATTCCATAATTTCCATGCCTGTTCAATATGATATCATGTATAAATGCCTCTTAAATTATTTAAAGAAGAATCACACATACCAAAAAATAAAAGAAGTTAAATCGACTTACACATCCCAAAAGGTGCAAAGACCACTCGTGATTGTAGAAGTTAGAGTTTTTTTTCCCACTTAAGATTTCTAACATGAGAACTCTAAAACTATAAATGTCATATGTTTCTGAAAATCTTCCTTCAGTTGCATATTCAGGAGCCATGTATCCACTGCAAAAACAAGATATGTCATATAAATTTGAACAAATATGAAAGCTATAATAATAACCGTTTGTCAGTTTAACATTTTCTTACTAAGTTCCTATGACTCGACCAGTGTTGGCTTGATCCTGATTGCCTCCAAATATTCTAGCCATTCTGAAGTCTGAAATTTTTGGATTCCAATCATTATCAAGTAATACGTTACTTGGTTTCAAATCTCTATGTATAATCTTTAATATAGAATCTCTGTGAAGATAAAAGAGCCCCCGCCCAATGCCTTCAATGATACTGAAACGTTTTGTAACGCCCCGGGTTCGGATACCCGAGAAGTTAACAAATTTTTCTCTCTTTTAACTAAAATAAAATAAAATGAATCAAGAGTGAATATAAAGTAGAAAATATCTTGATTCGATAGTGATAATATAAAGGATAATTTGTCAGTGATAAGTCAAACTGCTTCACACGACATCAAAAGTTAACCAAGTCCCTAAACAAAGTTCGAATAATTCAAAATAACGCCAATTTAATTTATTTTGAAAGCCACCATTGCTCAAGGCGTCTCCTCCAACTCCAAATCTGCAAAATATTAATTTCGAAAGGGATGGGTATTTCATAGAAATACTTAGCAGACTCAGCGCAATATTAACCAATTTATACTATAAACATACATAAAAAATGCAATTCACTTCACATAGGTCTTTAATAGTCTTTACTCGAAAACAAGTATCGTATGGTAAATGCAGGTTTCTGACTCTCGGCTCATGCCTTAAGGCATATAAAATACTAGTGCGCATAGTAACATCGTAGCATGCATGCAAAATCTATGCATAGCAATAAAGCATATACAAAAGTCTCGTCCCGTCTCATCTCAGGCATAAAGCAAATAAGCTCATGCAAATAATAGGAAAGGCTCACTCACTTCATTCTTCACTCCTCACCTATAAAAGAATATAAAACTCAAATTAGGGTTTTTGGTGAAATGAGCTATTTTATAAAAGGAACTATTTTTAAAACTGAGTTATAATAAAATAATTATATGAAATGCTTAAGGGTGTAGTGCCTAATGTGGCTAATACCCAAAAGTTAAGCAAAACTAGAGAATCAAGAACTAACCAAAATTTAGGTGTAAAATAAATGAATTTATTTAAGCTAATTAAGAAATCCATAAAAATTCAATAAATCCAAAAATTAGAATTTAAATTGCTAAAGTCATTAAATCTCATATTTAATGAAAATAGGGCTTTAATTAAAATAAGTATAAACTAATTTTTGGGTTCAAATAAATAAAGTCTAAACATAACTAAAATTAAGATCTTATAAACTTTCAAAACAAATTTTGAAAAATCCCAAAATAAGAGACTAAATTAATTGAGAATAAAAGTTTATAGGCTAAAATAAGTATAATGTAAGTCTCTGGACCCATCTGAAAGGAATCAAAATTTTAGGGGTCAAAGGTAACCCAAATCGAAAGTTTTAGGCTTACTTAAACCATAACAGAAAGGTTAGGGCTTAAATGACACAAGGTAAAACGTTGGGACTGAATTAAAATATCACAATACATAAAAATTATTCCCTCAGCTCCCACTTTCATTCGAAAACAGAGAGCAACAGGGGAGCAACGGAAGAGAGAGGGGCAGCCGGCTTCTCCCCATTCGCCGGTGACACCGCGCCGGAGTTCATCGCCCACAACGACAATGGCCGCGAGGGTCGATTTTGGGTGCATGCATGGTGGATGCGGCCGAAAATAGGGGTTGCTCTGTCAAACCCGCCCCTAAAAAATCCAAAAATTTCTGGGTTATGTTGCCTAAAAATGAGTGTAGATGCTTGGGCTAGGTTCCTAGTTATGAGATGAGTTGAAAGAGTGGAGTTTTTGGGTGAAAATGGCGGTGGTGTTGGCCGCAGTATTGGCAGCAGTGGTGGTGGTGGCGGCGCACGATGGTGGTAGTGCACGGTAGTGGTGGAGGTTGGGCTTAAACCAAAAATGTTGTTTCCTTTCCCTTTTTCCCATTGCTTGAAGAGAAGAATGCCTAAGTGTGGAAGGATTTTATGAAATTGCTTGAATTTTTGTATAGAGGCAGTTTATATGTTTGTGGAATTTCTTTGAAAATTATGTTGAAAAAATGGGATAAATTTGCACTAGGATCTAACTGTGTGTACTTGAAGATCAAAGTGTAGAAAAAAAGTGAAAGAAACACTTTTCACTTTTCCCTCAATCGGGGTCTTAATTTTCCTTTCTCGCCAAATCGTAGGACACCCTTCATTGGTGTTACCTTGAGAAACACTTTCTCCTCGATTTGGAACTCCCAATTCTTCCTTTTCAAATCAGTATGACTCTTCTGTCTATCTTGAGATACCTTAATTCTGGTTCTCATCTTTTCAATCTTCGCCACTATCTCCCTTAACATGTCCAGTCCAAGTAATTTCCTTTCTCCAACCTTTTCCCAATAAATTGGTGATCGACATCGTCTTCCATACAAAGCTTCATAGGGAACCATGCTAATCGTGGCCTGGAAGCTGTTATTGTAGGCAAATTCCACTAATGGTAGGTGCTCATCCCATTTTCTTCCTAGGTCCAACACACAGGCTTTCAACATGTCTTCTAGTGTCTGGATAGTGGGCTCAGAGTGTCCTTCTGTCTACGGGTGATAGGCAGTGCTAAAGTTCAAACGGGTCCCCATGGCGGTCTGAAGACTTTTTCCAGAATCTCAAGGTAAACCTCGGGTCCCTATCTGACACAATGGAAACCGGTGTCGCATGTAGTCGCACAATCTCCTTAACATATACTTGGGCTAGCTGAACCACACTGAGAGTCATCCAGACTGGTAAGAAATGAGCAGATTTTGTGAGTCGATCTACAATCACCAAATAGCATCATAACCTCTTACTGATCTAGGTAGACCCACTACAAAATCCATCCTAATCTTTTCCCATTTCCACTTAAGTATATCCAAAGGGTTAAGTAACCCTGATAGACTCTGGTGCTCAGCTTTAACATGTTTGTCCCCTTTCATATTTCTCCCCTGGAAGGAGTCACGTAAGTCTCTATACATCTTTGTCCCTCCTGGATATGCTGCATAAGGAGCCCAATGAGCTTCAGTTAAAATTTCATTTCTAATTTGCTCATCTTTTAAACACAGAGTCGAATCATAAACATATGAGTGCTGAATCAAAGGCAATTTCAAAACCTCATCTATGAGGAGTCCCCACTCCATTACAGATATTTTTCAGAAAGCTGTCATTTTTCTGAGTAGCTATAACTCGTTCCCTTAAATTTGGCCTGACAATCAAATTTGCCAACCTACCAGATCTTTAGGTTGATGGAGCTCGCATCTCAATTCTCAAATTTTGGAAATCCCAAATCAGCTGGTCTTGCACTATTCCCAATGCTAATAAATGTCCAGCATTCTTCCTGCTTAATGCGTCTGCAACAGCATTAGCTTTACCCGGATGGTAAAGAATATTACAGTCATAATCTTTCACCAATTCAAGCCATCGACATTGTCTCATGTTCAACTCCTTCTAAGTAAAGAGATATTTCAGACTCTTATGATCGGTGTAGATCTTGCACTTACTCCCATGCACGTAGTGGCATCAAATTTTTAAGGCGTACACTACTGCTGCGAGCTCTAAATCATGAGTCAGATAATTCTACTCATATGGTTTTAGCTGTCTTGAATCGTAAGCTATTATCTTCCCGTGCTGCATCAGTACACACCCCAACCCATGCTTGTAGACATCTGTGTAAATGCCGAAACCCTCTGTACCGTCAGGGATAGTCAGAACCAGAGCAGAAATTAACCTTTTCTTCAATTCCTAAAAACTCTGCTCACACTGATCTGACTACTGAAATTTAACTCCCTTTCTAGTCAACTGAGTCATAGGTCCTGCTATTTTGGAGAAACCCTCTATGAATCACCGGTAATACCCAGCCAATCCTAAAAGCTCCTTACATCATCCAGCGCTAGCAGGTATCGGCCAATTTGTCACAGCTTCAACTTTAGAAGGATCAACCTCAATGCCTCTGGCCGTGACAATGTGGCCAAGAAATCCAACTTTCTCAAGCCAAAATTCCCATTTCTTGAATTTGGCATGCTACTTCTCTGCCCTTAGTGTATCTAGCAGAATCTTCAAATGTTCCTCATGTAGTTTTGGATCCCTCAAGTAAACCAGTATGTCATCGATGAAGACGATCACGAATTTATCCAAATACTGGTGGAAAACTCAATTCATCAGGTCCATGAATGCTGCGGAGCAATGCATTACTGTAAATTCATAGTGCCCGTATCGAGTTTGCAAAGCTGTTTTTGGTATATCCGCTGATCTCTAGCTGATGGTAACCAGATCTCATATCGATTTTCGAAAACACAGCTACACCATTCAGCTAATCGAATAGGTCATCAATCCTCAGAAGAGAATACCTATTCTTTATACTCAGCTTCTTAAGTTCTCGATAGTCAATGCACATTCTCATATTGGCATCCTTTTTCTTGATAGACAAGACAGGTGCTCCCCACGGCGAAAAACTTGGCCTGATAAAACCATTTTGTAGCAATTCCTCTAACTGGATCTTCAATTCTTGCAATTCCTTAGGTGCCATACGGTACGGAGCCTTCGAAACTAGTGCTGCTGCAGGTACTAGCTCAATTGAAAACTCAAGTTGCCTATCTGGTGGAAGGCCAGGTAGATCCTCAGGAAATACGTCTGCATATTCACAGACAATCGGCACACCGTCAAGGGTGATCTCTTCAGATAGTCCACCCTGCAAACTAACTAGATACCCTTGACAACCATCTTTTGCCAAAAGTTTCTCTGCTTGCATGCGGGGGAGTGCCTTCATTTTCGAGCCATAAAATTTGAATACATCCTCTCAATTTTTCTGAAACGCCACTTCTTTCTCATGGCATAAGATAGTAGCACTATTAGTACTTAGCTAGTCGATGCCCAAGATGATGTCAAAGTCTTTCATCTCAATCACATTCAGGTCTTCTTTTAGTACCATCCCACCAAAGTCAATTGGTACATTCGGGGCCACCCTATCAGTATTGATAGTTCCACCTGATGGTATACTAACCTCTAGAGTACTACCCACATTCTCGCCTCCTAATTTCAATCTAGCTAGGCATAAAACTGAGATAAAGAAATGTGTGGCACCTGAATCTATCAGGGCATATACAGGGATACTAGAGACAGACAATACACCTGTTATCATATTATGATTACCATATTAGGAATTTCTTAACTACTAAGATTAAATAAGGCATATACAGGAATCTTTAAAATTAATTAGTATACCTGCAATCACATTAGCATCATCGACAGCATCCTCATGGGTCATGGTAAACACTCGTGCCTTTCCTTTCTTAGCCTGCTCTCGTAGCATACTCCCTTGCCCCATAAGCATTCTCCCTTGTGCATCTTCTTACAATTGGGACATGGAGGAAAAGTATTACCTGGTAGTCTTCTAGTGGTCTGAGCGTTTGGCTTCTTGGTTGGTGCATAATTCTTGTTTTGATTCTGAGACTGTCCATGCCACTTTCTCTTGCCCTGATTTTGTTGGTTTCCTCTGTTCCCCTATCCACTGGATCGTGGACCAGAATAAGCCACAGTCTGAGCCATTCTCACAACTTGACCGTAAGTGGGCAAGAAGTGAGAGCTTACAATCTTGTGGATATTTGGGCGTAGACCTCTCTCAAACCTCTTGGCCTTCATGGCCTCAATGCTTGCCAAGTGCGGGGCATAGCAGGAGAGTTCCTCAATCTTTCTCTCATAATCAGTAATGTCCAAATCTCTTTGCCTCAGGTTTAGAAACTCTGACTCCTTCTGATCTCGTAGGGCCTGTGAAAAGTATTTGTCGATCAAATCAGTCTTGAATTGTTCCCAAGTCAAGTTCCTCTACACCTCCAGAGTCTTGGTCCTACAGATAGAGTCCTACCAATGGCCAGCATCCTCCAGTATAAACTCAGCACACAGAACCTTCTAATCGTCAAGGCATGAGATATGTCAGAATATTTTCTCCAGGGATCTAAGCCACTCCTCTGCGGCTAAGGGGTCATTGCCGCCCTCAAACCTGGGTGGTCTGCACCTGTAAAACTGTTCAACCATAGACATAGCTGGGGCCACTGGTGTAGCAGGTGCATTCTGTCTTTGCTCCAGTACTGCCTGGAGTAACTCTCTGATTATGCTATTTTGAGATTCGCCTCGTGGCATTTCCTTTGCATCACAAGGCAAGAATCAAATTTATTTTACTTGCAATTCATAGCACAAAACATATATCATCATAAATAGTTCGACAGAGGAAGGAAAAAGAAACATGCTTTCATTAAAATTTAAAATCCTTCAATAAGGAGTACAAAAGTCGAGGTAACATCTTAAGTCAACTAGCTTAACTTGAGATTTAAAGATAACCATTGATGTTGGTACAGCTCTCATTACTACTCCTTCCAGCTACCTATTCTACTCATCAAGCCAACCTCCAAATCCTGGTAGTGGAGTGCTAGGGGTGTACTCAGGTGTACTGGGTGCATATAGGAAAGGTACATATACCCCAGACTCAACATCAGGTACAACTCGGTCTAACTCCAACTCTATCTACATAGGCTCCTCCTCTGGCAATAGAGCATGCACTGGCTCTGGTGGAAAAAACCTCCCTGAACTCATCACAAGCTCATAGCAGAATATCAAGAAATCAACATCTACTCCCTGACGTCTCCTCAGATCCTCGTAAAACTCTTAAATCAGTAATTGTCTGCCCTCATGAAATACGGATATCAGTTGGCCAATAGAGGCTGTATTGTCGGTCGGCAAGTCACAGGATAAGGCATCATGGCGTGCCATGCGGTAAGCCAAGATATTTTCTGGCATAGTCCTAGTAGGATCAAACTCAAATGACAAGTATCTATCCCCAAACAGCAAAAACCCTCTCGTAAATACCTTTAGTCTGAACCATGTCTGAAAATTCGCTATCAAAGTCAAGTCATGTAAATTTTCCATTATCTCTAGGAAGTTCCCGAGGACTAAAATGGATAAAGAAATATAATGTAAAATCATTTCTTGATTATCCTCACTTAATTTATCTACAAGTATGCCCAATTATACTCAACTTGGTTATTTCTCAAATAGGGTACAATAAATTTCTCGTCTCGATGATTCATAACATCATATCTCAAACATGTACCCGAGTTTCTCAACATAAATATTTTCCCAAAATAAATATCTTTCTTTACCTTCAAAGTCGGCAGACGGAGCGATGGAAATGGCACTTCCAAAATTCTCAAATTCAAAATTATTTTTTTCACGGGTCAACAGAAACGTTGACCACTCTCTGATACCAAGCTGTAACGCTCCGGGTTCTAGGTAGCCGAGATGTTAACAAATTTTTTCTCTCTTTTAAGTAAAATAAAATAAAATGAATCAAGAGTGGATATAAAGTGAAAAATATCTTGATTCGATAGTGATAATATAAAAGATAATTTGTCAGTGATAAGTCAAACTATTTCACACGACATCAAAAGTTTACCAAGTACTTAAACAAAGTTCGAATCATTCAAAATAATGCCAATTTAATTTATTTTGAAAGCCACCATTGCTCAAGGCGTCTCCTCCGACTCTAAATCTGCAAAATATTAATTTTGAAAGGGATGAATATCTCATAGAAATACTCAATGGACTCAGTGCAATATTAACCAATTTATACTATAAACGTACATATAAAAATGCAATGCACATCTCATAGGTCTTAAATACTCTTTACTCGAAAACAAGCATCGTATGGTAAATGCAGATTTCCTACTCTTGTCTTATGCCCTAAGGCATATAAAATACTAGCGCGTATAGCAACATCGTAGCATGCATGTAAAATCTATGCAGAGCAATAAAGCATATGCAAAAGTCTCGTCCCATCTCATCTCAGGCATAAAGCAAATAAGCTCATGCAAATAACATATAAGAACATAAATCACAGCTCTATATGCAATTCATAGAACAACCAATTAGTATTAGCGCTATTTGTGAGAAAGTATCTTTAGAAAAGAGTCTATCTCAAGTTTCTCCGAGTCGAGCTAATAGGCACGGCTCACTCATCGCCTATAAAAGAATATAAAACTCAAATTAGGATTTTTGGTGAAATGAGCTATTTCATAAAAGGAACTATTTTTAAAACTAAGTTCTAATAAAATAATTATATGAAATGCTTAAGGGCGTAGTGCTAATGTGGCTAATACCCAAAAGTTAAGCAAAACTAAAAAATCAAGAACTAACCAAAATTTATGTATAAAATAAATGAATTTATTTAAACTAATTTAGAAATCCTTAAAAATTCAATAAATCCAAAAATTAGAATTTAAATAGCTAAAGTCATTAAATCTCATAGTTAATGAAAAGTAGGGCTTTAATTAAAATAAGTATAAACTAATTTTTGGGTTTAAATAAATAAAGTCTAAACGTAACTAAAATTAAAATCTTATAAACTTTCAAAACTAATTTTGAAGAACCCCAAAATAAGAGACTACATTAATTGAGATAAAAGTTTATAGGCTAAAATAAGCATAATGTAAGCCTCTGGACCCATCTGAAAGGAATCAAAATTTCAGGGGCCAAAGGTAACCAAAATCGAAAGTTTTTAGGCTTATTTAAACCAGAACAGAAAGATTAGGGCTTAATGACACAAGGTAAAATGTTGGGACTGAAATTAAAATATCACAATACAAAAAAATTACTCCCTCAGCTCCCACTCTCATTCAAAAACATAGAGCTACAGGGGAGCAACGGAAGAGAGAGGGGGCAGCCGGCTTTGCCCCATTCG